>JZLH01S0617639.1:18427-33543 GCA_001188425.1 Eucidaris tribuloides
ATTACTTGTATATGATCTATCGGCCACATTTCTTGTCCGATTTTATTCAAACTTGCTTCGGAGGTCTATTGGGGGGGGGGGGGTTGTCATTTTGCGTAACAATAGTTTTCAGTGACAGCGCCCTCATTGTTCCGACTTTTATAGGATGCCAAGTCATATTTCTAATTTATCCAAATGGGGAGTGAAGGGACGGGTTCAGGGGATACATGTGCTCGAAGGGCCCCCCCCCCGACGAGTGCCTTTAGTTTTAACTCAATTTCTCAAAAACGTAAGTCTTTCACAGCATGTAGCTTTCACAACATTTACAGATGATAGGGGGGGGGGGGGACAGGAAAACTCATTCTTCATGAGTGTGCTGACTGCTACCTTTAAACTGCACTAAATGCCTATTGTTGTACGATCAAATTATTGACCTGTCCTTGCATATTTTCTCCTATTTATAACTCTCACTACCAGTATCATACATGTATGGTCAGTGCATAACTACATGTATTATTGCACTCAGGATATGAATGGGAATCATGTGTACATGTAGATCTGTGCAATGGTTCAGACCAAAGATGCTATGATACCCCATACATGTAGTTGTTAACAGTACATTCGTCCGTCATACTATACCCCTTTGGCAATGTATTCAAATTTGTAAATATTTTTCTTCTGCAGCTTAGTGATGAGCTATTTCTTTCATCTGTTTCTATAAATACATTTTCAGTAACAAAAATGCAATTGTTGCTACATGTACATGTTTGGCAAGCCTATGGCAAGCAGGTTGTTTGAGCAACCTTTGTCAGAAAGGTTTGCATAAGATTTGCATACATTACCAAAGTGGCCCAGTTTAGCTGCAGAACATCGTTGCTGGTTCGCATATCAAAAAGTGCAGTGCATGGTATAAAAATCAATTCTGCCCTTTATTGAAAGGAAAACTGTTTACCTAACTTGAATGCACAGGCTTGAATGCATGTCAACTAACAAAAAGGCATGTCAAGGTGTCAGTCAGGTGCTGGGATTTACCTTCACTTTTCATGAAAATTTAATTTTGTAAAACCGTCTTTCTTCAGACAGACTAGTGAGCTTTCATTTTACAAACGGACGGACTCAAGAACGGTAATCCGATATTAAGATCGATCTGCGCATGCACCACCTCCCGCATCGCACTGTCCGTGGCAAAATCTCGAACGGGTTTTGGCGTATTTTTCATCCACGGTGAATTGAGGACAGCAGCCAATCAGCACCCGTACAGATGATGTCAGTGCAAATCGCAACACGTGCGAAGGCTGATGACGTCACGCACCGCCACTCGTTCTCCGTTTTGCATTTTGCGAAACTGCATGTGGAAGGACCACGGACGAACGGTTAGGATTGATTGCTCAATGTCCTCGTTTTCGTCCGTGGTAGTAAAACGAAAGCTCACTATTATCATAGTTGCAAGACAGAATTTAGGGATGTGTTGATTTGTGTCCTGATCATGGAAAAGTCTGTAGATTCCAGTCCAACACATTTCATCTACAATGAAATACATGTAAGCATCAAGACAGTACTTTGCCTCCTGACAAGAGCACTTTCACTTCAAAGAATGACACATGACATTTTTCCGAGCACTGCAGTCGACTTTCACTTTGTGATGTGTCTGTGATATGTAACCTTTGCCTGTTATGTAGTAGGATTCTACCACAAATATCTTGTACACTGTATACATGCAAAGTTGTTGATAAATTCCAGAATTAAGGGATTTTCCGTTTTTTTTTGGGGGGGGGGGGCAGGGGCTTTAACTGTAACACACTGTGTGTATTTGACCATGGACCTACGTGTACATTGTATCAGGGAATAATTTTCCTGGTATCGCATCGCAATTTGCGATGCATTTGGAGCATGACTGCACTACACAAATTTGCAGATGTGTAGCAGATTGTTGTGTAGAATTTGATACTGAATATATGTGATTGACTAAGGAGGATCGATATATCGATATATCAATAATATCGATAAAAATCTTCATATCGATATGACAATATTTGATTTAAGGTTATATCGATATATCGATTTGAGAATATATTGGTCCATATCGACCTTTTTCCGATATCAAACCAACTAACGATGTGTTAACAAAGCCTGAATGACTTCGTTACAACACATGCAGTTGTTAATTGCCGGTTATTCATATTAAATTTCACGCCAATTTTTACTTTATTAAACCTTGGAACACATTCGCAAGTTATATATCTTAATACCCCAGAAAATCATAGTTCCTTTGTAGCATCGATCAGGCCTTTTTAATAATGTCAGATTGTTACTTTTAACGGCTCATTTTATGTCAATCAATGTTCGATTAATCAAACCAAAATCGGAATCGGTTGACGTGACATGTGCCGTCAAAACAACCACCACTTTGTTAACAAAGCCTGAATAATTTCGTTACAACATGTAGTTGTTAATTAGCGTTTATTCAGATACAATTTTCACGCCAATTTTTAATTTGTAAAACCTTGGAACACATTCACAGCTTATATTTCTTAATACCTTAGGAAATCATGGTTACAAGTACTCTCAATCGATCAGGCCATGTCAAGTAATTATTCCTCTAAACATTGGTTCAAGACTGGTGCCCTCTTGGGCGATTTTTGAATTTTGAAAGAATTTATGTATGCTTTGTGTTACCATTGTTCTCAGTTTGTACTGTTTCAGCACAACATTCTGATACATTTTAGTATAAAACCTGTGTATTATATTTTTTTATGCCTCCAAAATGAAGTTGCTGGAGGCATCATGTTTTCGGGTTGTCTGTCCGTCCTTGTGTTCATCCTTCTGTCCTTCCATCCGTCCGTCCTTCCGTCCGTTACTGGTTCTCGTTTACACCTTAGTAACTTAAGAACAGCTGATTATATTGTGCTGTAACTAAGACGAAGTATGTACTATGAGGCAGCAATGAACTGATCAGATTTTGGAGTTGAAAGGTCAAAGGTCACAGGGCCTAAAACATGTCTGATTTGGACCCCGTTTACAGTGAGCGAAAGGCCGGCCTCGGGCCGGCCCGCGGCCGGCCTTTCGCCCACTGTAAACGCACGACAATTGAAATGCGGTACCAAATGCGGGGCCGGCCCGAGGCCGGCCTTTTGTCACTGTAAACGCAAGCGGACCCAAATCCGGGGCCAAAACCACTCAACTGTAGCAACAACTGTGCATCGCGTTGGTGTGTATTATAATAAGGTAACTTTTTGGTCAATCAATCAATCAGTCAATCAATCTATCTATCTTTCTTTCTATTTTCTATCTTTCTTTCTATCTATCTTTCTTTCTATCTTTATTTCTATCTTTTTTGCTATCTATCTCTCCACCTCTCTGTATTTCTATCTTTTTATCTATCTTTCTTTCCATCTTTCTATCTATCCTGTGTATGCGTGTGTGTGTATGTTGTTGTGAGCCCTGATGACGATGCGACGGAAAACTTTACTGCATGGGGCCGGCCCCAGGCTGCACTGTAAACGCACAAAAATGCGGGTCCGAGTACCGCAATTTAGGCCGGCCCTTCACTGTAAACGGGGTGTTGGTCTTATTGTCATGCTAACTTAAGAATGACTTGTCGGATTTTAATGTAACTTGGGTAAAGTTAAAGTATGTATTATAGGCACTGATGAACTGATTAGATTTCTGAGTTGAAAGTTCAAAGGTTATGAGGCCTCATACATGTCTGATTTGGGCTCGTTACCACAAAGTAAGAATAGCTGATCGGATTTTGATGTTACTTGGGTGAAGTACTGTACATGTATGTATTATAAGGCAACAATGAACTAATTTATAGATTTTAGAGTTGAAAGGTCAAAGGTCACGAGGCCCCATACTTGTTGTCTTAAACGTGATAACTTAAGAATGACTTATTGGATTTTGATAAAACTTGGGTAGTATGTGTATTATAAGTCATCAATGAACTGATGAGATTTTGGAGGTGAAAGGTCAAAGGTCTCAAGGCTGCCTACATGTCTAATTTGGGCTCGTTACCATGATAATTAAGAGTGGTCTGTCGAATATATGTAAATTGGTTCAAGAATTAAATATAAGACACAGATTATTAAACTGATTTTATTTCAGAGTTGAATAGTCAAAGGTCATGAGGCCTGATACATATGATTTGGGCTCAGTACCATGATAACTCAAGAATTGTTTGTCGGATTTTAACAATGTGGGTCAAGTATGCAGTACATGAGACCCTGATGAACTGATTACGTTTCAGAGTTAAAGGTCAAAGGTCACAAGGGCTAAATACAAATCTGATTTGGTCTTGTTACCAAGGTAACTTACAAGTTTCTGATCAAATGGGGTACATGCATGCATAAGGATTTTCAATCAAGTTAGGTGGGATTGCCGACTGTGGAGGCGTACCCATTGACTGCGTGCACAGTTGAACTGGTCTAGTTTTGTCTTAAGCCTTTTCTGTGCAAATCGGGGATTGAGTGATTCAAATGTACATGTAGACAACTCTATGTCACTGGCAAAACCCTGCTAGGTACATTTAGTGGCGTCGAGGCCTGTCGAAAAGCTTGTCGAGATAACGGTATTTTGACTGAAAGATGATATGTCGACAGAGATTTTATCTTACTGACAACAACACACAGGGTATCAAAGTAATAAATCAGGACCTAACAATGTCGTCCCAGCAGGCAGTCACTTCTCAAAGCAAGCATTTTTTTTCTTTCTCACGCTTGCAGAAGGTATATAGAAACTGAGAACCATTGTTCTGAATGTAATCTACACCATAAGAATCTTGGTTCCCCGGAAATTGATGATTTGGTCAAGCCCTGGCATGCAGTGAGCCAGGCAATTGAAAGTCCAAAGTTCAAAATTCCACAAGCTGCTTTCAATAGCGGTGTCAGTCATCATCAGGGCCCCCTAGCAGGCTAATTATCCCCTGCAGTATGTAGCCACAATACAGGTGTATTTAAAAATGTATAGGTACGGTGGTGTAAGACTGTCTTATGAATTCAATGTCCCAATTTATCTGACAGCTGATTTGTCATGCAATCATGACCTGATCAGATGAGTTCATACTTGAATCATGTTATTTGATTGAAATTGGATAGGAATTAAGTGAAACAATTTACTGCATTTTTAAGCCTCACCTGCAGCAAGGCTCAAGTGAAGCTATTGCCGATCGCTTTTGTCCGATCGTTCCGCTCGTGCGTCGTTCGTCCGTGCGTAAACTTTTACACATTTTCAGCTTCTTCATTCAAAATGCACTGATGCGATTTGGCCCAAACTTGGCAGCGAATGATCCTTAGGGGGTGGGGATTCAAGGGTCCCTCAACTGGTACAAATCCTGGCCCCCCCGGGCCCCGGGGCACAGGGGCAGGGCCCTAAAGGGCAAAAGTAGGTAGTTTTCAAACATCTTCTTCTCTAAGATCCCAGCAAATAGTTAGTTAAGCCACTTTGTGTGTAGATACCTCTATATGTGCTGAATTAATGTTCCTCATGACAATACCCAGGGTGCCCCGTTTGGCCCCCAAGGGGGGCAATAAGTTTGGGGGTAGGGCCCTGTAGGAATTTAATTACATTCAACGTCAATGGATTTAGACCAACTTGGTGGGGAAAAATGATCCTCAGGGGGAGGGGAAAGAGGTTCCTGGAATAGGTACACCAGCCCACCCCCCCCCTTTGGGCCCAGGGGGCATGGCCCATAAAGGGCTCCAAACTAGGTAACTTTCTAACAACAAGGCCATTGTAACCAAAACTTGGGTCTAGTATGCGCTACAGGGACCTCAATGTTACTTTGGGGTCAAAGGTACATTTTTGTAAGTCAAAGTCAAATGAAGTCAAGTTTCTTCTTTTGTTGGTATTGGCCTTCTTCTCTAGATCCAGAAATAGTAATTATGTTAAGCCACTTCAGTGTGTAGATACTTCTATATGTGCTGAGATGAATGTCTCATGACAATGCCAGGGTGGCCCCATTTGCGCCCCCAAGGGGAGCAAAAGTTTAGGGGGTAGGGGCCCTATAGGAATAATTCACATTCACATCAATGGATTTAGACCCAACTTGGTGTGGAATGATCCTAGGGCGGAGGGGGAAGAGGGTTCCTGGAATGCGCTACACCACGGCCCCCCTGGGCGGCAAGGGGGCAGGGCCCATAAGCGGCCCAAATTAGGTAACTTTCTAACCACAAGCCCATTTGTAGCCAAAACTTGGGTTGGTAGATGCGTAGCGGGGACCTCAATTGTTATTTGGGGGTCAAAGGTCACATTAGTAGGTCATAATGTCAAATGTTAACGATACTAGGGCGTGCCTTGTTTTTATAAAAACGGATGTCTAGAATTTAAAAGATTGTTGTTATTGATTTGCACGTCAAAAAAACATCTATATGGAATCAAATCAGCTGAAAATCATATCCAATGTGAAGATTAATTATAAATACATGTAAACACCTCTCATAGAGACTTGGGGTAAAATATTGAGTTTTGGTCTAAAATCTGGACGGTTAACCTTCATCCTTTTTTGCATTTGCCTCAGGAGCAAAAATTTTAAAAAATCCGCGACGCTCAAACGCTGCAACGTCCGTTCCAAAATGGTCAGATCAGCCGTTACAAAGGTCGCGCAGAGGGATAGCGCTTATACCAATCAGAGGGCTGCGGCTCGTCTTGCTACCGCGTGCACAGTAACCGCGATTCGCCATTTGAGCAAAATTGAAACTCACAGAAAGAACAACATTCTGGTAACATGCTGTTATTAGGCTTTTTCTCATAAAACACAATTCATGACGTATGGATCTCAGACTTTCAACACCCATTTGTAAGTACTAAACTACCGTTTGGTATCATTTGATAATGAAGGGAAGTAATGGATTGCACATCCCTGACACAATCTTTAATAGTACATCCTAAAAATCCTGGCCAAAATCAGAATATGGCAATGGGCCGGATGCAAATGTTTTTCCCCTTTTTCATTTGGTACGTCGGTGCCTAGATATCAGGCTCAAGGGCCAAAACTACTTGTATAACTGATGTTTATCCTATGGGTACCATAGAGAATTGCGCAGACTCAGGTGAGCGTCGCTGCCCCCGCCGGGCTCTTGTTAATGACATGTCATCACAATGTCTTTTGTATTGTAATGTGGTAGCTGTTTCAAGTTTTAAAAATCTGAGTATGTAATTTACTATCCTTCATGCTCTGTGACCCTGATGTCTACAAAATGGAGCCCCTAAAAATTGTTATTTTCAAAGCAGTTATTTTATGTAGTATAAGAGTAAAAGTTCATGAGTATAGCTTTGTATACATGTCCATTTCCCCATAAATGCTGTGCATACATCACACAGTGCTTAAAGGTAAATGACATGATTGGGGGTAGTCCTCAACTTGGGCTGAAACTACTCTAAAATCAAGTAAACTATGCAAGGATTCTCTTGTGAAAATCTTGTAGTCAAACGTTGACTCATTCTAAAATAAATAATGTCAATATGACAATATCCCTCGTAGCGGGGAAACCTGCTGTGTGGCTCTCTATGGGTCCTATTTTTATCGTGCCCCGATAAAATTAAAATACTTTGTATGCTCATGCTTGATTCTCGTTAAGTAAACAAATTAGAGACAAATCCTCCCAGGTTGGAGATCCACTCCAGCTAGTGTATAGTTGGTATATATTTCAATGTATTTGGTTCTTGAGGCATTTTCAAGTGTACCCAATCATGTCACTAACCTTGAATGTTTGTCCATGCATACCTTGCCAGTGGGAGGATATTACGATAACTCCCCCCCCCCCAAAAGAAAAGTTTTGTATTTTAGGATGTTTATTTTTCCATTCAATCAGTATTAAGTACATTAGCTCAGATATAGTATCAAATTCTGACAATTTTTAAAAATTGAACGTCCACAATGTTAAATTATGTCTTTAAGCTTTACTGTACATTAAAAATATGTTATCATCTCTAGAGAAAGTTTCTGTAGTAGAGTGTCAAGGGATAATCCAGACAGGAATAACATACCATCTGTAGCATTCGTTTGGACATAATGTTGGCAATGAGGAAAGTAGTATACGATGTCACGTTAAACTCATTAATATTAAACTATTTTATTGGCAAACCTGCTCACTTCATTGCCCTGCAAGTTGCATGCATACATGACAAGGTATCAATCCATGTATGATATACATTGCCCTGCTAAAGTACACTACATGTACATGTGCTAGACAAGGCTGCAAACTTGGCACTGAATGTCTAGTTGGCTGCCAATAAAACAACATAGTCAAGCCAAAACGTGTTATTGAAAAGTTTGGACGGACTGCTGGAAACGGTATCAAATTGAAATTTTTTCAAAGTGTATTTCTCCATCAACATTGATCTACATGTACATGTGTAGGCCTATATATACATGTAGTACTTAGTCTGGTTGGGTTAGTAGTAAATTGAAGTACAATTGGGATTAAAGCTGTGTAATTTTTCATTAGTTTATGTATTTATGTATTAATTTATTTGTTGGTTTATATCTATTTACTTGCAGTATTGTAATTTTTGCATTGTTTTGCACAACAGACTCAGCAATGACAAAATACTTCTTCTGTATTGTACGTGTACATATAAGGTGTCACAACAAGGGATAACGAGACATATGTAATTCCTATTCAAAATCAAAAGCACACAAGAATATTGTTCATTTTCTCTGGACTAGAACACATGGACTAATTTCATACCTACTGTAGTTCTGGATCTATGTCCTTTGTGCATAAATGTTACAGTTTGGTATTAAACATTAATTAATTCTTCAACTTGGTGCAAAAGCACAGGTTACCCAACCATGTTTCAGTGGTCTGTGGCAACTGACTGAGCTGTGAGGACTGATCATTTTGGTCAGTGTAGACTTCATCAGAGTATGCACTTGGTTGAGTGTATATTTTGCACTTTCCCCTTTCCCGTCTTTCCTTTGTACCACTTCCGTAATTGACACTTGAGAAAAGTGAAAAAAAGATAAGAACTCAGGCCTCAGGCCAATACAAAATGCAAAAATAAAGTGTTTTTTTTTTTAATTCATGTTTTGAAGAGGTAAATGTAGACTCAACATTACATACAATACTGCAATTTAAACAGCTAGAAGAGGTCTTGTTTTGTATTTTGTTCAAGCTCAGTATATCTGCATATTATGAAAGGTCACAGTAACCAGGGCTACATACTAACTTATTTCGCTGGTTGCCCATTCGGACAAGAAAACTTTTTTGTTTTCATTCAATCAGTATCCCATACAAGTTTTTAGTTGCACAAGTGTGTTTTGACAGATTCTAATCTAGTCGGAATTAACCCAAAATTGAAACTGAATTGAAAAACACAAGTCTTTAATGCTCACTTTACATGTATATAGAGTTGAAAATTTTTGCTTGCTCATCTGGGCAAGTAAAATGGACTTCAATAAATGTTTACTTGCCCAGAAGTAAAATTTACTTGCTTTGAGCAAGAGGGCAAGTGCTAGTGTCGAGCCCTGCATTAACTCTGCCTTCCAAATTATGTTTTAGACATCATTCAAGCCATTCACACTAGGAAAAATCACCATGATTTGGGAAAATCTTGATTAGATTTCCTCCAGACCACAATTTGAAATTCTCCATTTAATTTGCAATCATGATTCTTGTATGTGACGACATGATGAAAAATATCTCAATATAATAATCTATGACTGCAAATATGATTACAATTAAATGATTTACAGTAGCTGTCATGTGAAAATGCTCTAAATCTCATGTTACACTATCTCTTAACTGTATTGTATTCTTGCCTAAAATGTGCTGCAGTGTGGAATATACAGTGTACTGTACACCTCTGAACAGTCACAGAGTTCTTGCGAAAAGGCAACACAATTAGATTCAATTCATTTTACAATTAAAGGTAAATGGTACGATTGGGGGTAGTCCTCAACTGGAGCTGAAACTAATAGAGAATCAATTAAACTACTAGTATGCAAGGATTCTCCTGCGAAAATCTTGCAGTCAAACGTGTACTCATTCTAAAATAACTAAAGTCAATTTCCTTTGTGGCAGGCAAACCTGCTATGTGGCTCTCTATGGTCCTATTTTTATTGTGCCCCGATAGAATTAATGGTCATGCTTGATTTTTGATTTTCAGCTGGGAAATCCACTCCAGCTCGTGTGTAGTTGGTATATATTTCAACTCATTTGGTCCTTGAGTCATTTTCAAGTGTTCCCAATCATGTCACTAACCTTTGACAGTATAAAAGTAAAGGTATAGATTTTAGACTATACAACAGAGTTTTGCAGGTTGGGACTTGGCAAATGCCAAATGGTTAACCAATCAGGCAGGAAACACCTCTCAGCACCCCTTGAATGTTAATGTCACTCCGCATAACCCCTGCCAGACCACGGGCAAGGATATACCCGATAACTCCCCCCCCCCCCTCAAACAAAAAGAGAAACAAAGTTTTCGTACTTTTAGGATGTTCATTTTTCCATTCAATCAGCCCCCATCTACGTTGAAAAAGGTGGACACAAACGGGTGCCATCACTCACTCAGCTGCATCGCTAGAATATAGTATCAAGATGTTTGAACATATTGTATAATATAACTTTAGAACACATGATCAGCATGTTGATATTCATAATCACACATGACTTTATAGGTGCCTTTTACGTAAACTATTTCTGATCTAGAGAAGAAGTTTAAAAACTACCTCTTTTGGCCATTTAAGGGCCCTGCCCCTGGGCCGCCATGGGGCCAGGGTAACCATATTGAGGACCTTGAAATCCATAACGCCTAGAATCATCTCCTGGTCAAGCTTTGGGCCAAAATTCAACCATTGATTTTTGAAGAAGAAGCTAAATGTGGTAAAAGTTTAAGCACACGAAAGCCACGGGAGACGGACAGGGCGGGACGAAAAGCGATCAGCAATATGGCTCACCTGAGCCTTTGGCTCAGGTGAGCTAAATAACTCATGGTAGTTAGTAGACTAGGTAGTCACTGAGGGTGTGTGGCTGTACTATAATGCTCTATGATTTAAAGCAGCGACTCTTGCAGAAGCATTATTTGTTTCTTTTAAACATCTGCAAGAGCTACCAATGAAACTACCATACATACAATTAATCATGATAGATGTTTATAATATTAGCAAAAATGCACAGGAATTCTGTTAGCCTCGGAAAAGGTGTTCACAATACACTGGTTAACTAACGTGTCATAAACTAAAAATCATTTTATATCATCATCTAAAGAAAGTTTCTGTAAGATATCAAGCTGTCTAACGGATAAACAGAGAACACATGACAGGATCAATCACGTACATAAGCCATCCATTGTGCGCATATTGCCACAGTTATCTAGAACCATTAGAAATAGTTGTGCGCAGAATAAAATAATATAAGTATGAGATGTGGGTGATGCAGATGGGGGCAACGGTAGATGCTGCATAATGATATGATTGTAAGCACTGTTTTACATTGCGTCAGTGATCAGTTAAGGCCCATCGAGCTCACTATGCTCGCCTACCTTGACAGCCCTGTAGGGCATAACATGAGGCTGTACAATGCCAACTTTAACTTGGGTGTATTAATCAATATACTGTTCATACATACATAACAAGGTATCAATCCATGTATGATATACATTGCCGTTCTGCTAAAGTACCTTATTATTAAACTAACATGTATCTAGTTGATCATTAGATTATCAAGTAATCGTATTGATGCATCATATACTAGGTACACTATAATGAATGCTACGTTTGTGTTATTATTATATTATTACTGCCAATAAATACAACATAGAAACTAAATTATTATTATGATATATTATTATTATTATCTATTATATTATTTATTGTCTTATTGATTATGTATTGATTATTATCTGATTAATTATATTATTCCAAAAGGACGTGTTATTTGAACAAGTTTGCGAGCGGACTGCTGGGAAAAACTGTATCAAAAAACTTAGATAATTAATTTATTAATTGTTTAATTCATATTATTGTTTACTTGATCATTAGTGTAATTAATTTTTTCTAACTACTTATTATTATCTAAATTCAGGTGTCAACATTGACTACATTGTACAGGTGTAGGCCTATATATTACATTGATATGTATTATCTATCTAGTCGTAGTGGCTGCGGGAATCCCGTAAGTAAGTAAAAATTGAGTCACACCTGCATCGGCGATTAAAAGCCTTGAGTTCTGTTGGTTGGTAATCTTTCAGATTAGTCGTAGGTGATTTAGATATCATTAACTTTCTCTGTTGCTTTAAGTTTTTTGTACTGTACTTTGTTCCATTTATATCTATTCGGTATCTTTTATCGACTCATTGGATGCAGTATATTCGAGAATTATAATATTCCATTTGTGCATTGAGTATCTGCTATCAACACAATGAGGCATAGGTTTACAGTTGTACAATTACATAGCTCATAAGTTCGCTTCTGTATAATGATTTGACCGTACCAAGTACATATTACGAGTATATGTGCTATTACCACCACAAGGGATAACGAGACATATATGTAAATATCCTATTCAGAAATCAAAAGCACCCAAGAATATTGTTCATTTTCTCTGGACTAGAAGCACAATGACTAAATTTCATTACCGTACTGTGTTCTGGATCCTATGATCGCTTTCGTGCATAAATGTTACAGTTTGGCAGGGTTTGGGGCCTCAAGATTTACTTCTTCAAATTACAATTACAATTACAATTACTTAATGGCCCAAAATTGTCAATTACAATTACTTTTGCAATTAATATTACCTTTTTTTCGATTACAATTAACCCAATTACTTTTGTCAATTACAATTACAATTACAATTACAATACTTTTGCATACAGAGGCGAGGCTTATATTTCCGTAGGTCTTTTTGTACTCTGTCCACATGTGTAATAATGTATTCATTTGAATGGGCACTTGAGAAGCAAGCCCAAGAAGAGATATAGGTTAAGATGAGTAATATTAGAGTATAAATGGGAGTAAACACCGGATGGAATGACTACTGTTGTTAATGGTTACAATAGACTTTAAAGTAATGAGAGTAATTGATGCTCAATTATTTTTTTTTCAATTCAATTACAATTACTTTGCGCGTTCAAAATTTCAATTACAATTACAATTACAATTACTTCAAAAAATTGTAAATTAATTTACGTCGAATGCTGCAATTACCCTGTAATTGAGCCCAACCCTGCAGTTTTGGTATTAAACGTTAGCTTAATTCTTCAACTTGGTGCAGAAAGCACAGGTTACGCCAACCATGTTTCAGTGGCTCTGTGGCAAGCTGACTCGAGCTGTGAGGACTGATCATTTTGGTCAGTGTAGACTCTCATCAGAGCAATAAGGCGTACGCAGATTTGCAAAGGGGGGTGTTTATCAGCTGGCCCAAAATCCTAGTCGAATATATTGCGGTCCTGCCCAGCCTCGCCGCAAGTGCAAAAAATTTTCATTCCAAATCCTAGGTCAAATTTTTCTCCGTCAGCCCAGGAGCCGGAAAAGTGATTGTTTTTTCTTCATCAAATCCGGTCAGGTCAAAAATTTTCTCGTCGGCCCAACGCCGCTGGAAGTCGCTCGGTGTACAAATATTTCAAAATTTTGGACCCCCCTTTTGCTAAGGGGTGTGTTAACACGCTAAAACACGCCCCTTTGGCCAGCGGGTGTTTGAAACCCCAAACACCCCACCCCGCGTACGCGTATGCATCCAGAGTTTGCACTTGGTTGAAGTGTATATTTTGCACTTTCCCATTCTCCCGTCTTTCCTTTGTACACTTCCGTAATCTGACAGCTTGAGAAAGTGAAAAAAGATAAGAACTCAGGCCCAGGCCATACAAAATGCAAAAATAAATGTTTTTTTTTTTTTATTCAATGTTTTGAGAGGTAAATGTAGACTCAACATTACATACACACTGCAATTTAAACAGCTAGAAGAGTCTGTTTTGTATTTTGTTCAAGCTCATCTAATAATCGTGGTGCATATTATGAAAGGTCACAGTAACCAGGGCTCCATACTAACTTATTCGCTGGTTGGCACCATTCGGACAAGAAAACTTTTTGCTTTTCCATTCAGATCAGTTGTTCGCATACAAGTTTTTTAGTTGACAAGTGTGTTTCGGACAAGAAAACTGTTTGTTTTCAGTTCCAATCAGTATCCATACAAGTTTTTAGTTGCCACAAGTGTTGTTTGGACAGAGGTTATCTAATCTAGTCGGAATTAACGCCGCAAAATGTGAAACTGAATTGAAAACACAAGTCTTTAATGCTCTCTTTACATGCATATAGAGTTGAAAAATTTTTTGCATTGCTCCATGCTGGCAAGTAAATGGACTTCCAATAGAATTTTACTGCCTCAGAAGTAAAATTTACTTGCTTTGAGCAAGAGGGCAAGTGCTGTGTCCGAGCGCTGCATTAACTCTGGCACTTCCAAATATGTTTTAGACAGTCATTCAAGCCATTCACACTAGGAAAAATCACCATGATTCGGGAAATCTTGATTAGATTCCTGTAGACCACAATTTGAAATTCTTCGCATTTAATGTTGCGCAATCATAATTCTTGTATGTCGAACACATGATGAAAATATCTCGATATAATAATTAAATACTGCAAATATTGAATACAATTAAAACCCAAGTTTAGTTTTGGGCGATTTTTTGCTATTTGAAAGCTTTTATGCCCCAAAGTCATAACCCTGTGCGAATAGTAGATCTGAATGGTCTTTTAGTTTTTTTTTTAATTAATTAAATGAAAAATCTCGGGGAACCCCCCCCGCCCCCACCAATTTTACATTATAGGCATCTAAAGGGTTAAAAAGGTTTTAAAAGGTTACATGTGCTTTTATACCTCAATCTGAAAGAGCAAGACTCAGCTTCTTTCAGATGAGGTATAGACTCATATACACGTTTTTTGTCTTTGAGGTTTTTTCTAATAATTAATTAATGATAAAATGTCGGGGGGGGGGGACCGCCGACATTTTTGACTATATTTTACATTATAGCATCCAGGGTTAAAAAGGTTATATGATTATACCTACTCTGAAAGAGCTGAGTCTGCTCTATCAGATGAGGTATAACAATGGTAACCTCTAAACGCCTTTTTTAACGGCCTTTAGATGCTATAATGTAAGAATTTTGGGGGGTCCCCCCGAGATTTTCATTAATTAAGTTAA
>JZLH01S0617645.1:1389-11928 GCA_001188425.1 Eucidaris tribuloides
CTATGAGAGGAAATGGGCAAGTGAATCTGGTCAACTTACAATTTTCACTTTTTTAAAGCACTAAATAATCATTTTGAAATACAATTTTTTCAGGGCTTCATTTTTAGACGTCATCAAAGACACTGGTAGCATGGGGAATCATGTGGCTCAGATTTTTTTAACTGTGGTAAATGTTAGCCAATACCTAGATAACAGCATAACTTTTCATCAGCTGAAATGTTAGAGTAACTGGTGTAAATAACTGAAAAGGAAATGTGTTGACTGAATGGAGATTTCCTTCTACAGAAATTTGATTGACTAATATTTGATTTAGATTTTGTTTTGTTGTTTTGTCAATAAGTGCATCCTGTCTACTCCTGACTCTGGGTGAGAAGTTCATGAGGCCCACAGTGAAGAAACATGGAGACCACCCTCATCACCCCTATTTTTTTTACTTTTTTTTTACTTTTGAGGAAGCTCTTTTGCATGTTTTAGAATTACCATAGTGGTGTAAATACACTGGTATTTAGAAGAAAATGACCCTTTTAGAACCTTTAGCAAATCACAGGAGCTAGAAACTCAGTTTTATGAGAAAATATAGTGACAGTTAGATTTTGAATTCAATTGTTGTATAGCCTACATTAAATTACTACTCTACCTTTACCTTTAATTTACTTACAAATAACAAATTTGTACCATATGCATTCTTGCTGTACAACAAATTTTATGCACTCATAGAAGCATGGAATAGTAAAGGGTAATACTGAAATAGTTCCACTGAAATAACTCAGTTCAGTTAGCCTGTAACACAGACTAAACAGCAGTTATTGTTATGTGCATTTTTCAAATTCCAGATAATTAGTGATCTTCCTATTTTACACACGTGTAATTCACAAGTAGCTATAGAGTAAAAATTATGTTTTTTTTGTGTTTTTGAAGGACTGCAAAACAAATCCTGATGTATCAGCAGAATTGTCCTCAGGAAACTGCTCATCATGAATAACTTCTTGATTATGAATTTTTCCTCACACTGACAACACACAGACTTCAAAAAGTATATGATTCAAATTTCATCTTCAGTAAAGATGACCCTAGATCACAACAACGAGGATAAAAAAATGATTTCAGGTTAGATAAAATGTCATCATAGAAAAGAGGTGATGTAATTCATAAATGTACCGGTATGTAGACATCATTGTCCAGAGTACAACCACACTGGGATGGATCCACACAATTCTCTCCATCTCTAACCAGCCCATCATCACAGCGACAGGTTTCTTGACATGTGACATTGCAGGGAATGGAACTGGATGCTGAGGAGCAGGTCACTGGACAACCGCTGGCACACGCATCATAGACGGTGTTGGAGGGACATTCAAAAGCTGTTATAAGAAGGAACAAACAGAATATTTGAATTATTAATATACATATTCTGGGTTTCATTAATTTCAAAAGTTACTGCAATGGGACTGTTCACAATTAAATTAGAAACAAAGCTATCTTCTGTACTAACACAAACATGTGTCCTGTCATAGTAAAACCAATATTGTCACAAATCATATTGCCATTTAAAATTATGAAAGTAAAGTAAATTTTTTCCCAGCTTCATTATAATCATTTTCTCCTGGTTTTGAAAGGAATGTCAGATGTTTAAGTTGATTGTGGAAATTATTTTGATATTAATCTCTGAACACAAAGAAAATGTTGGCCAGTATTGTCTAAGATCATGTTCACTATGTTTGGATCTCTTTCAAAATAAATTATAGAATCATAATTTGACCAAAAATGTAGATAGGCCTTTAGAATGGCCTGTTTGATGTATGGAAATGACATTCAATGCTTTTGAAACTTGAGTGGATAAACACACAAATAAAGACTAGCTGGTCAGACTGCATATCCTAACAATAGAACCCACTTTTCTACATTAAATTTCTTGGAATAATACTATTTTCAATCATAATGACTGATGTTCCTTGAAGTAAATTATGAAATAAACAAAATTGAATGCTGCTTACTTGTTATTACTAAAGGGATACTGGTTACATAAATTTCTACATGTCCTAAAATATATTAAAGTATTTGTTAGGATGGCCAACTCACGACACTGAGGGGTGTCAGCACGCCAGTCACCAGGACTGCCACCAGCTTGTCTGCAGGCCTCAGCATACTGCTCAAGACTGTCACACAACAACTCTTCTCCAAGGGCACAGATATCATACTTGCAGGATGTGTAGAATGGCTCAGGGTCACGGTACTCGTGGCAAGGGGCAAATGGTCCTGAGAAAATCAAAATAATTTATGTCACAAAACATTGCTATATCATGTGTCTATGGAATATTTTGTCAGGATCACAGAAAATGAATATTCAAATGCAGCAGTTGTAGAAAAGTCAAAGAATTTCAATTGCCAAAGGATATTTTCCAACTTTATAGTATAACAGATGCAATAAATTAAATGGTACAACTTCGGTCCTTTTAATTAACTCTTAACATGCCAGAGGATTTGAATCTCTATGGACTTTATGTGTATTATTTGGTGCAGATCTGCAGCTTTGGCACATTAAGAGTTAACTGAACATTAGGTACCAATCATAGATCATTCCAAGTTAATTTGTGTTTCAATATTCAACTAGAATTAAAAAAAAAGCTCTAGCTTGTACATTTTTTTTTCAAATACATTTTTCAATCTTGAGAAGCTGAGGTTGTATCTTAAAGAAATAATGTTTAGAAATACATCAGTGAACATACCATCTTTACTCAGAAGGATGTAGCAGAGATCTTGAGATTGGATGTTGGCATCTGAACTGAGTTCACAAGGATCAGGTGGATCTGGTCTGACATCATCACACTCCTCCACTGACACAACCCAGCCATTACCAAACTCAGTGGTGGAGGAAGCCTAGAAAGGGAAGAAATCAAAACAGATCTTGGAGACTGGTCTGTGGTAGGGAAGGAAGAATCTACAATGAGATGAGAAAGTAGCAAGCAGAATTCTAAATGGAGAATGACTGAGTGATTATCAAGGGCAACTAACAGATATATCATATGAAAGAAAACAGTAAAATCAATAAGAAAGATGAAGAGAACACAAAATGATGAATAATAAAACAAATAAAAATCAATCAATCAATCAATCAGTCAAAATAAACAAATAAAGGAGTAAAAAAGTACAATGAGATATACAAATACAATTAAAAGATACTGATAGATATCAGTGGAACCAATCCAGGTTATTGTTGAATTTGAAACCATTCAATAAACTGCATGTGTTCAATTCTAGTTACCAGATTTCCACTGGGTAATGTCCAATCATTGCTCTTGTCCCTATCAAACGTTCCACAAAGACCACAAGTTCTGTTCCAATAGGAGTAGCTCAAGACGATGCCTGCACTACGTCTTCCATCATAAGAAATCCACAAATAGTCAGTCAGTAGATTCTGTACAGTGTAAGAAAATCATCTGCTCATGAGAAATACTTAGGTCATGAAATTATCTTCTAATAATGATGAAATTATATTTTAATCAGCTTTCACTAATGATGAAAAAATATTGTTTTCAATACAATCATAACATGATGTAGAAACAAAGCTTTACAAAGTTTTGATAACAGAATTTCTATAAAACTTCACATAGAAAAAAGTAATTAAATGTGTTAGTTACTTAAGTTTTGATAAAGGAAGAGAAACTTCTGTACATTTTGTCTTTTACTAACAATTACTAAGCTGATTTCAATTGTGTCAAATTCATTCTTGCGGTGTCACAGACAAAGATACAAACAAAGAAAGTGACCCTTTAGCCATTTCTTTCTTGCATTGGCAAAATTTAAACAATGAAAACTTACCAGTGAATCAAAATCCCTGAAAATAGCAATTCCATCACCAAAGTATGGCAAATTGCTGGTCACGTCGATTCCATTTACATGCACTTTAAAGCCGAAAATCAGAGAGTAGATGTTGCCTCCATCTTCCAAGACAAGCTCCCTGATATAAGACACCTCATCCGATGGGCGTCTCTTCTCATTGTCAGCCCAAAGGTGGAAGCCACTGGAATCCCAGCAATCTCTAACCAGGGTGTAATCACAATCACCTTGGAAGTTGTACTTTCTTTCATCAAATGTCACGTAGTGTGGATCACCCCACACTTGGCAGTATCCAGGAGCTGTGAAAGACATTATGGATGAATTGTATTTGAAGAAATCATCTGTAGTATGAGACACATCTAAAACTTACTATGGGAGGTAAGGGACTTTGTTGTATTGGAAGATGGTTCTATTCTTGGATCACAAATTCAAATCACTAACATTTTTTTTTTTGTACAGAATTGAAACTACGATAGC
The DNA here is from genome assembly GCA_001188425.1 of Eucidaris tribuloides. NCBI lineage: Eukaryota > Metazoa > Echinodermata > Echinoidea > Cidaroida > Cidaridae > Eucidaris > Eucidaris tribuloides. The sequence continues at coordinate 5,704 of JZLH01S0617645.1, forward strand.
GATGGGGGCGGGGGGAGGGTCCTCCCCCAAATTGTATTGGATTGGGGTGGGGCAACAGAAAGAAGTTACTGAATACTCCCTCCCATCTTAATATCCAACTGTCGAGTAACTTTGTTGAATCTGATGTATTATATTACCTCATTGTCCAAGACTGTACAAATATACCAGTTTCGTCTTCCAAAGTAATGGACTTTACCTTGAATACACCTGTCTTGTACAGGAATGAACCCATCTTGACAGTAACAGGCCGGTACTCCATTCTTGACTTCACACTCTGAATTGTCTCCACAGATATAATCCTGACATTCTGCCTGGCCTCTGATGCATGTACATTGTTGTTGGCAGTCAGGACTTGTCCAAGTTTCACCAGGCTGGAGGTAAAATATTGTCAGAAGTATGTGATCAAAATCTATTCAAGTGTGGAAATGTTGCACATTAATACTATTTTTGCTACAGGCTGGAGGTAAAATAGTGTCAGGAGTATGTAATTAAAATCTATCAAAGTGCAGAAATATTTCACAGTGATACTATTTAGTTCCACTGTCAATATATTGGTTCATTGTTATTATCATCATTATCATCATTATCATCATCATCATCTTCATCACCATCATCACCATACACTCAAATTGTTACTTCTACTACTTGCTACTACATTTTGCTGCACAACAGCAATGCTATGGTTATTCAAGTATCCAAGAATCAAACTGTTACTACAAAGCTGATTAAATATTTACTAGCCTGTCAGTAAGGGATGAATAAATGAACAGTTTGCAGATAGAATAATGATCTTGCCATTGTTTTGCTGTTCTCTCTTAATATAATCGTGGAGGTACCTACCTCCAGAGCATACATTAATAAGATCAAGTGCTTGATGTGTTTATTTTATTTTTGAGATGAAATCAAAACTTGATCTGTTTATTTATTTTTAACATGAAATAAAGGCTTGACAAAATCTCCATTGATCAAATTTACAATAAATTAAACATGAATGTTGGTCTGAAATTGACAAACAAAACTATTGCCATCAAATCAATTTATTCACATTCCAGAAACGTCACCTGGTATGTAGACGTCATTGTCCAGAGTACAACCACACTGGGATGGATCCACACAATTCTCTCCATCTCTAACCAGCCCATCATCACAGCGACAGGTTTCTTGACATGTGACATTGCAGGGAATGGAACTGGATGCTGAGGAGCAGGTCACTGGACAACCGCTGGCACAGGGATCATAGACGGTGTTGGACGGACATTCAAAAGCTGGTCAAGAGAAAACAACAAATTCTTTGGTAATAAAACAATATCCATACTATAAAGATATATACTCATGCACTGTTGCCACAAATATATATCTCAAACAGTAAGTGTGATGACAGAATGTGCTGCAAATTGTCAAAGCTGTGAGAATAATAAGTTGCAGGTCACTTATCTGGTGCACAACATTTGGTAAACCTGAAACATATATTTCTAATGTTTAATTATTGAATGGCTCATTTGACTAAAATGTCTTTTACGACATAAACGCTGAATTATAGATCTTTTTTATAATGGACATAAACACATCTTCAAAAAGTATAGATATATAATTACCCAAATTTGTGTTTAAAAATCCTCTTAATAATCAAAAAGCATCAAAATGAATTCAATATCCTATTTCATATTTGAGGCATATTTTTCAAAATATGCTCAATTGGTAAAGCCAAATTGATTCCCATATGATAACTTTTTTTTTACAATACGTATTATAAAATTTGTGTTAAAAATGGACCTCTTCAAGCCAATTTCAGGCCAAGTCAAGTCAGAATTTATTCCTAGGATAGGTATTGTTATACCTGAGGCTACTGAGGCTATGTTATCACCAGGTGAATATAATAAGTGAGCCTGATCCATTAGATTCATGTTGATATACTGCATTTTATGAACAGTTAATCACTAATGTAGTCCAATTCTTTGAGCAATCCATCATGACATATGATTTCAGGCTATATGAGCATTATGTCATAGTATCAGACACTAAGGATTATTGACAAACAAAATGTAAACAATCATCAAATAGTCATGCATATCATGATGTCATTAATGTTTTATTGATATTTCGTAGGAAAGTAATTGTAAGGATGGCCAACTTACGACACTGAGGGGTGTCAGCACGCCAGTCACCAGGACTGCCACCAGCTTGTCTGCAGGCCTCAGCATACTGCTCAAGACTGTCACACAACAACTCTTCTCCAAGGGCACAGATATCATACTTGCAGGATGTGTAGAATGGCTCAGGGTCACGGTACTCGTGACAAGGGGCAAATGGTCCTGAGAAAATCAAAATGATTTATGTCACAAAACATTGCTATATTCATTTTCATATATTTATGGAACATTTTGTCAGGTTCACAGAAAATGGATATTTAAATGCAGGAGTTGTAGAATAATCAAAGACTTTCAATTGCCAAAGGATATTTTCCAACCTAGTATAACAATGCAATAAATTAAATAGTACAACTTTGGTCCTTTTAATTAACTCATAACATGCCAGAGGATTTGAATCTCTATGGACTTTATGTGTATTATTTGGTGCTGATCTGCAGCTTTGGCATATTAAGAGTTAACTGAATATTAGGTACCAATCATACATTATTCCAAGTTAATTTGTGTTTTAATATTCAACTAGAACTAAGAAAATGCTCCCCTACATTTTTTTCAAATACATCTTTATATCTTGAGAAGCTGAGGTTGCATTTTGAAGAAATGATGTTCAGAAGTACATTATTGAACATACCATCTTTACTCAGAAGGATGAAGCAGAGATCTTGAGATTGGATGTTGGCATCTGAACTGAGTTCACAAGGATCAGGTGGATCTGGTCTGACATCATCACACTCCTCCACTGACACAACCCAGCCATTACCAAACTCAGTGGTGGAGGAAGCCTAGAAAGAGAAGAAATCAAAACAGATCTTGGAGACTGGTCTGTGGTAGGGAGTGAAGAATCTACGATGAGATGTAAGAGCGGCAAGTAGAAATCTAAAAAGAGAATGACTGAGTGATTATCAAGGGCAGCCAACGGTGAAACAACATCACAGATTTCACATGAAAGAAAACAGTGAATCAATCAAAGAAAAATTAAAACACAGAATAGGAAATAATGAGACAAATAAAAATCAGTCGATCAATCAATCAATCAATCAATCAATCAATCAATCAATCAATCACATCAATCGATTGATCAATCAATCAATCAATCAATCAATCAATCAATCAATCAATCAATCAATCAATCAATCAATCAATCAATCAATCAAGCAATCAATCACATCAATCGATCAATCAATCAATCAATCAATCAATCAATCAATCAATCAATCAATCACAATAAACAAATAAAGAAGTATAAAAGTAAAACATAAATACTATGGGAATTAAAAGATACTTATAGATGTCAAAGGAAAAATTAATCTTATAATTGAATTTGAAACCATTCAGTAAACTGTGTGTTCATTTCTAGTTACCAGATCTCCACTGGGTAATGTCCAATCATTGCTCTTGTCCCCATCAAACGTTCCACAAAGACCACAAGTTCTGTTCCAATAGGAGTAGCTCAAGACGATGCCTGCACTACGTCTTCCATCATAAGAAATCCACAAATAGTCAGTCAGTAGATTCTGTAGAGAAGAAGAAAACATTCTGCTTATGAGAAATACTGGGTTTCAAAATTACCTTCCAATAATTTAATCAGCTTTCACTAATGATGAAATCATATTTGTTATTAATACATAAATTGATGTATAAACAAAGTTCTGAAAAAAGTATTTATATAAAACTGGACACAAAAAGTAATGAAGTATGTTAGTAGCTTTAGTTTCGATAAACGGAGAGAAACTTGTGTGCATTTTGTCTTTTCCTGACTAACTATAACTAAACAGATTTCAACTGTGTCAAATTTACTCCTGCAGTATCTTAAAAAAGGATCAATAAAATGAATATGATTCTTTACTCATTTCTTTCATGCAATTGCAAAATTGACAGGACAGAAAACTTACCAGTGAATCAAAATCCCTGAAAATGGCAATTCCGTCACCAAAGTATGGCAGATTGCTGGTCACATCGATTCCATTTACGTGCACTTTAAAGTCGAAAATCAGAGAGTAGATGTTGCCTCCATCTTCCAAGACAAGCTCCCTGATATAAGACACCTCATCCGATGGGCGTCTCTTCTCATTGTCAGCCCAAAGGTGGAAGCCACTGGAATCCCAGCAATCTCTAACCAGGGTGTAATCACAATCACCTTGGAAGTTGTACTTTCTTTCATCAAATGTCACATAGTGTGGATCACCCCACACTTGGCAATATCCAGGAGCTGTGAAAGATATTATGGATGAATTGTATTTAAAGAAAACATCTGTAGTACAAGATACAGCTGAAACTTACAATGAGAGGTAATGGACTTTGGCCCTCCCAATAAAACAATACTTCAAACGTTGTTGCATTGGAAGATGGTTCTGTTCTTGGAATGCCAATTCAAACAATTAACACTGTTTTTTTTGTATGGAATTGGAACTACTTCATCCAAGGCCCAAGGGGGCTGGTGTCCTTCCCAAAATAGTATTGAATTGGGGTGGGGTTAACACACTATTAACCTCTGAGATTGTGGAATTCCCATAGAGTAAATACATGGCACACCCAGTTCACTTAGCCAACAGATTGAAGGGCATGTCCTAAAACTTTTAAAGAAATCAAAATACTTTTCATAATACAAATTTTTCATGAAAAATTGCTTACCAACCCAGCTGAAGGGGACTCAAATGACTCAATTTTGATGTGGCTGATAAGATGATTTATGCTTATTATGGATAACTTCAAAAATAAGTTACTGAATAATCCCCCCTCTCTGCCATCCAAATTCCCAACTTTTGAGTTACTTTGCTTAATCTGATGTATTGTCTGACCCCATTACTTACAAATATTCAAAAAGAGTTCCCTGCTATCACTTGTCACTGCTATGCAGATGACACAAAAGTATATCTGTCATTCTGTCCTAACACACCAAGTGAAGACTACTGTATCACTGTATTAGAATCATGTATTGAATATATTATAATCTGAATGTTACAAAACAAACTGATGTTAAATGATAAGAAAACTGAATTTTTAATCATTGGTACTAAATTCAAGTCAAATGGTATATCAGTAGGGGATACAATCATAAAACCATCCAACAATGTGAGAAATTTAGGAGTGATTTTTGACACTAACTTGAGCATGGAACTACAAATTACAAGTGTGTGTAAATCAGCGTATCATATGATTTATAACCTCAGACGCATTCGTAAATACTTTGATCAAGAGAGCATGAAAACTGTCATCCATGCATGCATTACAAGTAAATAAGATTACTGTAATAGTCTATTTTATGGATTACCGGATTCACAGATATTTAAGTTGCAGCGGGTTCAAAATACATGTGCGAGGTTGATTTGTAATCTCCCAAGATTTGCCCATACCACACCACATTTAAGGGAATTACACTGGTTGCCCATACGCCAAAGATTCGAATTCAAGTTACTGATGTTAGTCTATAAAGCACTACATGGCCAGGCTCCTAGTTATATTTCTGAGTTATTGAATTTTAAATATCAAACTCATCGTAATAATCTCCATAGTACACAAGGCACATTACTATTGCAAACCCCTCAAATTAGAACAAAAGTGACACTAGGTGACCGATCATTTTTTGTGCAGCCCCTAGATTATGGAATAGATTACCACTAGATATCAGGAAATCTCAAACATTAGAATGCTTTAAATTAAAATTGAAAACTCACTTGTTTCAAACATGATTTGCATTATTTACATTCAGTAGCATTTCAATAGTGTCTGTCCATCAAAGAATTATATCTTAATGTTTATTTTTATATGTATGTTCATGGAATTGTGATGGGTGGTACCGCTCTCTGAAATATTGTATTTTTTAAGTTGTAATAAGTTGTAATGTAGTATTGTGCAGTAATAGCATTTAGGAGCTGTTGAAGCGCAGCTGAATATATATACATAGTTACTGCGCTCAATAAATGTTTCATTATTATTATTATTATTATTGACTTGTCCACAACTGTATAAAATATACCAGTTTCAGTAGATTTAAGAATAGATTATTTCAGTGTAATGGACTTTACCTTGCATGCACCTGTCTTGTACAGGAATGAACCCATCTTGACAGTAACAGGCC
>JZLH01S0617645.1:36667-54470 GCA_001188425.1 Eucidaris tribuloides
TATATTTGCTCGCAACACACCCCGCGCACAAAATGGGCAACACAACACATTCCTGCTTTGAACTCTGACCAACAAACTCAAAACATCACCGTGGCAACGTGCACCACTTTGCGATGGACTCACCACGGACGCAACGGTCTCCAGTGAACGAAGCCATCTTGACAGTAACAGCTGGGCACGCCGTTCTTCACTTCACACTCTTCATTGTCTCCACACTGGAAAGGTTGACAGTCTGGCCTGCCCGTCCACGCAAGTGCATGCTGGCTGCAATCCCGATTTGTCCAGGACCTCCGGCTGGTGAAAGAGGAAGGACAACATGAAGCATTGTCAGGGCTGGGATGGACTGTCCTACAAAACCAGACTACAACAGCAGCACCTAAAATCTGTTCCATCTTCTACTCTTTCAAGCTTGCAACCAATATCTTTCTCCCCAATTCCTGAAATATGGACACACTCACGGCAAATAGACTCCGTTCTCCAAGGTGCAGCCACACTGCGAGGGATCCACGCACTGGTCTCCGTCCAGGACAAGATCGTCGGGACATCGACACGTCTCTTGGCACGTTGCGTTGCAGCCGAAGGGGATACGGCAGAGGAGCACGTCCTCGACAGCCGCTGAAGCAATGTCATACACGGTATTTCCGGGACACTCGAACGCTACAGAAAGTGAAGCACAAGTTTGTGAGTTTCTACCTGTTAGCCGTCTACATAAACTGGCTGCTTGGACGGGAGACCATTGACTTTCCCAGCAAGTACTCTTGCAATGCATTGTAGTTGCCCGACTCACTGCCGCTCACAACCTTTCAGAATCGGCAGCAAGTCGGGTCCACATCGTTTGGACGCATGCAGGAAAGAAAGATCAAACAAAACTTGCATACAAGCTCCTCGTACGGGTTACCAATAATCGGAGGACTTGAATTTTACGTTGTGCTCCAGGACAACCCGTCCCAATTTGGCATTCCCACTTGAAACTTCCCATTTTTCTTACATGCACGAGCAACAGAAACAGACAAATTATATCTTGCAATCTCTGACCAACTAGGCGCAGTCATGACAGCTGCCGATATTGATTCTGGCACTTTTCAGCTGAAGGTCTACTCCCAGATAAGAGAAGCCACAGCTTTTAAGTTACATCAGATTCACGATCGATGTACAATATCCCAGCAGTGTCCAAAAGTCAATAATACTGAGAATTCCTCAAGTTTTGTCACGGGAACCAAATAGCTACACAGCCGTTTTAAGCGGCTAGGTTCCACCGAAACTGGCCCCAGGCAGACTTACGACATTGGGGAACCTCTGCTCTCCAGTCGTCGGGACGGCCCACTTGGCCTTGCAGGCCTCTGCATATTGCTTGAGACTGTCGCACAGGCCGTCATCGCCGTCTCGCACACATCGTAACGCAGAGTCGTAGTGCGACTGGGGATCCTCATAGTCGTGGCAAGGTGCAAAGGTCCTGAAGAAATGGAAAAAGACGGAGGAAAGACGTCTCGTCAAAACTTTGTGCTTATTTCACTGCAAGGTTTCTTTGAATACAAAATTCCACACGTGGGATGCATCTAGGAGGCCGGCCTGACAGAAACTAAAACTAGAGCCAACAAGAATTTAGCATGGAAGCGGCCACAACAACAACAGAAGGTCCACCTACCGTCTTGGTCCTTCAAAACGTAGCATACGTCCTCCGCAGCTGCGCTCCTGCCGGTCCGTCCTCGCAGGGATCAGTCGGGCCGCGATCCACATCGTCACACTCGTCCACATTTACCACCCAGCCGTTGCCGAATTCTGTGTTGGACCTTGGCCTGCGAGGACAATTCAAGAGAAACCAAGCTCAGTGCGAGAAAGACAAGCCTAGGCACACAGCACAGGACCATGAAGAGAACTGGAACGTCAATGTAAACCTCTTAGTCGATCGCACACGTTAACACACACACACACGCACACGTACTCATATCAAAACAACCCAGTCTCACTTCCACTAGCAATGCCAGCTCACTCTTTACGGCTCGACAGTACCTGTACTGTAAGCCCATGCTCTGGATATACTCAAAGTTCGCCATTGGGCCAACTGCATGTCGTTGTCCCTGGTTGCCATCGAAAGTACACACAGACCGCACACGCCGTTCCAGAACGAGTAGCTCAGGTAGATGTCGGCACTGCGGTCTTCCATCGTAGCTCACCCACAAGAACTCTGTCACCAGATTCTGTCAAAGAAAATAGGACAAAAATAAACCAGGCTCGTTTCACAGACATTCAGGGGGCACATCCCTTCCTCCCCTCCCATCAGCTCCTGCTTCCAAATTCAGTCAATCTGCATACGTGTAGCCACAGCCCAAAAACCCAGTGGCATTTCTTTACCCATACCAATGAAACTTGACCCATCAACTGTCCGCCACCGAGCTGCTGCAGCGTCCTGCTGTCACGCAGCCATCATCTTCACTCAGGACGATACACAGCTCCCGACCTATTTGCCACCACACGGACGCTTTGCTGAAAATCAGGCACGGAATTTTTGCACCGCAAGTTCCCTGCATGCCCCGCAGCGCAAGCTACCTGCCACCTTTCTGGCTGTACCAGTCACTGCTCAGATCACTTACCAATGAGGTGACGTCTCGTAGATCCAGACCTGATGGTCGATGTAGGGTAAGATTCTTCGACACGTCGATTCCATCAACCGCACTTTAAAATCCTTGATCAGAGAGTAGGAGTAGCCATTTCAATTCCAGCACCAGCTCCCTCAGGTAGGAGACCCTGTCCGCACTGCGCACCCGCTCGTTGTCGGACCATAGGTGGAAGCCACTCGAGTTCAGGCAGTCTGCTGACAAGAGTGTAATCGCAGTCACCTTGGAAGTTGTACTTCTTGTCATCAAATGTCAGGTAGTGTGGATCACCCCACACTTGACAGTATCCAGGAGCTGTGGACAAATAGAGCAACGAATTTAGAAAAGTCTAGACTTCAACTTTGTCCCAACAGTTTCATTCACTTTGACATTTGCTACCACAACACCCCCGCACAAAATGGGCAACACAACACTTCCTGCTTTGAACTCTGACCAATACAAACTCAAACATCAGCCGTGGCAACGTGCACCACTTTGCGATGGACTCACAGGACTGCAACGGTCTCCCATGGAACGAAGCCATCTTGACAGTAACAGCTGGGCACGACCGTTCTTCACTTCACACTCTCATTTGTCCACACTGGAAAGGTTGACAGTCTGCCTGCCCGTCCACGCAAGTGCAGTGCTGGCTGCAATCCGCGATTTGTCCAGGACCCTCCGGGCTGGTGAAAGAGGAAGGACAAACGATGAGCATTGTCAGGGCTGGGATGGACTGTCCTACAAAAACCAGACTACAACAGCAGCACCTTAAATCTGTTCCATCTTCTACTCTTTCAAGCTTGCAACCAATATCTTTCTCCCCAATTCCCTGAAATTATGGACACACTCACCGGCAAATAGACTCCGTTCTCCAAGGTGCAGCCACACTGCGAGGGATCCACGCACTGGTCTCCGTCCAGGACAAGATCGTCGGGACATCGACACGTCTCTTGGCACGTTGCGTTGCAGCCGAAGGGGGATACGGCAGAGGAGCACGTCCTCGGACAGCCGCTGAAGCAATGGTCATACACGGTATTTCCGGGACACTCGAACGCTACAGAAAGTGAAGCACAAGTTTGTGAGTTTCTACCTGTTAGGCCCGTCTACATAAACTGGCTGCTTGGACGGGAGACCATTGACATTTCCCAGCAAGTACTCTTGCAATGCATTGTAGTTTGCCCGACTCACTGCCGCTCACAACGTTTCAGAATCGGCAGCAAGTCGGGCTCACAATCGTTTGGACGCATGCAGGAAAGAAAGATCAAACAAAACTTGCATACAAGCTCCTCGTACGGGTTACCAATAATTCGGAGGACTTGAATTTTACGTTGTGCTCCAGGACAACCCGGTCCCAATTTGGCATTCCCACCTTGAAACTTCCCATTTTTCTTACATGCACGAGCAACAGAAACAGACAAATTATATCTTGCAATCTCTGACCAACTAGGCGGCAGTCATGACAGCTGCCGATATTTGATTCTGGCACTTTTCAGCTGGACAGGTCTACTCCCAGATAAGAGAAGCACAGCTTTTAAGTTACATCAGATTCACGATCATGGTACAATATGCCCAGCAGTGTCCAAAAGTCAATAATACTGAGAAATTCCTCAAGTTTTGTCAACGGGAACCAAATAGCTACACAGCCCGTTTTAAGCGGCTAGGGTTCCACCGAAACTGGCCCCAGGCAGACTTACGACATTGGGGAACCTCTGCTCTCCAGTCGTCGGGACGGCCACCTTTGGCCTTGCAGGCCTCTGCATATTGCTTGAGACTGTCGCACAGGCCGTCATCGCCGGTCTCGCACACATCGTAAACGCAAGAGTCGTAGTGCGACTGGGGATCCTCATAGTCGTGGCAAGGTGCAAATGGTCCTGAAGAAATGGAAAAAGACGGAGGGAAATGACGTCTCGTCAAAATCTTTGTGCTTATTTCACTGCAAGGTTTCTTTGAATACAAATTCCCACACGTGGGATGCACTAGGAGGCGCGGCTGACAGAAACTAAAACTAGAGCCAACAAGAATTTAGCATGGAAGCGGCCACAACAAAACAACAAAAGGTCCACCTACCGTCTTGGTCCTTCAAAACGTAGCATACGTCCTCCGCAGCTTGCCGGCTACCTGCCGGTCCGTCCTCGCAGGGATCAGTCGGGCCCGGATCCACATCGTCACACTCGTCCACATTTACCACCCAGCCGTTGCCGAATTCTGTGTTGGACCTTGCCTGCGGAGGACAATTCAAGAGAAACCAAGCTCAGTGCGAGGAAAGACAAGCCTAGGCACACAGCACAGGACCATGCAGAGAACTGGAACGTCAATGTAAACCTCTTAGTCGATCGCACACGTTAACACACACACACACACACACGCACACGTACTCATATCAAAACAACCCAGTCTCACTTCCACTAGCAATGCCAGCTCACTCTTTACGGCTCGACAGTACCTGTACTGTAAGCCCATGCTCTGGATATACTCACAAGTTCGCCATTGGGCAACTGCATGTCGTTGTCCTGGTTGCCATCGAAAGTACCACACAGACCGCACACGCCGTTCCAGAACGAGTAGCTCAGGTAGATGTCGGCACTGCGTCTTCCATCGTAGCTCACCCACAAGAACTCTGTCACCAGATTCTGTCAAAGAAAATGGACAAAATAAACCAGGCTCGTTTCACAGACATTCAGGGGGCACATCCCTTCCTCCCCTCCCATCAGCTCCTGCTTCCAAATTCAGTCAATCTGCATACGTGTAGCCACAGCCCAAAGAAACCCAGTGGCATTTCTTTACCCATACCAATGAAACTTGACCCATCAACTGTCCGCCACCGAGCTGCTGCAGCGTCCTGCTGTCACGCAGCCATCATTCTTCACTCAGGACGATACACAGCTCCCGACCTATTTGCCACACACACGGACGCTTTGCTGAAAATCAGCACGGCATTTTTGCACCGCAAGTTCCCTGCATGCCCGCAGCGCAAGCTACTGCCACCTTTCTGCTGTACCAGTCACTGCTCAGATCACTTACCAATGAGGTGACGTCTCGGTAGATCCAGACCTGATGGTCGATGTAGGGTAGATTCTTCGACACGTCGATTCCATCAACCCGCACTTTAAAATCCTTGATCAGAGAGTAGGAGTAGCCATTCAATTCCAGCACCAGCTCCCTCAGGTAGGAGACCCTGTCCGACCTGCGCACCCGCTCGTTGTCGGACCATAGGTGGAAGCCACTCGAGTTCAGGCAGTCTCTGACAAGAGTGTAATCGCAGTCACCTTGGAAGTTGTACTTCTTGTCATCAAATGTCAGGTAGTGTGGATCACCCCACACTTGACAGTATCCAGGAGCTGTGGACAAATAGAGCAACGGAATTAGAAAGTCTAGACTTCAACTTTGGTCCCAACAGTTTCATTGACTTTGACATTTGCTACCACAACACCCCCGCACAAAATGGGCAACACAACACATTCCTGCTTTGAACTCTGACCAATACAAACTCAAAACATCAGCCGTGGCAACGTGCACCACTTTGCGATGGACTCACCACGGACGCAACGGTCTCCCAGTGGAACGAAGCCATCTTGACAGTAACAGCTGGGCACGCCGTTCTTCACTTCACACTCTTCATTGTCTCCACACTGGAAAGGTTGACAGTCTGCCTGCCCGTCCACGCAAGTGCAGTGCTGGCTGCAATCCCGATTTGTCCAGGACCCTCCGGGCTGGTGAAAGAGGAAGGACAAAGATGAGCATTGTCAGGGCTGGGATGGACTGTCCTACAAAAACCAGACTAAAACAACAGCAAGATTGGAAATTTCTGCAAACAACAGAGGTTTGAATAATAATAATAATAATAATATTTCTACATTTCTAACGCGCACACATCTGTCCAAAAACACTTGTGGCGCACAAATTACACACACTTAGTTACTTATAGAAATTTAACATAATCATAAACACATTGTAGGGTAATAATATAAGCTACAACTAAACATAGGAAAACGATGCTGCCATCATCAGGTGAGATTTGAATTTTGATTTGAAAGTCTGGATGGAAGAGAGATGACGGAGTTCAATTGGTAGACCATTCCAGAGACGAGGCGCTGCAGACATTAATGATCTGTGACCCCATGACCTCTTACAGCGCCGCTCTAATAATTGGTGAGTAGATGCAGATCTGAGTCCAGACCGACCAGGAACATAGGATTCAATGAGCCGTGACAGGTAAGCTGGTGCTAAATCATATATCGCCTTGAATGTAAGATTCAGAATTTTGAAGTCCACCCTCTGCTTCACAGGTAACCAATGAAGGTCTTTCAACACTGGAGATATGTGTGCAGAATGAGGGGTTGCAGTCAGCGAAGTGATGAATGAGGATTGAGATACTTGATTCTATGGCATGCACGTATTAATGATATATCAGATATGAACAAGTTGGCAAATCTTGTCAAAGAATCACAATTATGTGGGTACTTCCCCAGCAATGTTTTGACAGACAACTATAGGCGATATGGGGAATTCAGATTCATGTAGGACCCTCTGTGGTGGTACAAAAAAAAATGGAAGGAAAAAAATGAGCTTGATGACATATGGGATCGAAGAGTAAGCTCTGTGAGTTTTGTTCAATTTTGGGCTCTAGGATGCTTGCTTCCAATGTTAGAGATTCATAATATTCATGATTAGTTATTGGAAGTGTGGCAGCGCGTAGACTACGGGTCAATTATGAAGGCTGAGAGGAAGTTGTCTCAAACACTATCTTTGGGCATATAGCACATTATATGCTGCATATTTGGGGGAACATACAAATATAACTTTTGATTTAACCCTTGGGGTGCTTTGTTCGCTAATTTGCACAGATTGATAAATGCAATGAAGACAACAAGCAGGGATTAATTAATCCCTCTTAATCCTCTTAGTTATTACAATATCCTTTTCATAAGCCCAGCAAACTCTTTCACACCTTTAATGCATACCTGCCAACCCTGAAACCTCAAAATAGGGACAAAATGGGGTTAAAAAATGGAAAAATATTTTCAATCTTCAATATCCTATACATTACTACACACAAATATTCACCAAAATAGGGACACAATTCAAAAAATGGGTAAAAAGTGCTTTCTCTCTTGCCAAAAATAGGGACTGTCCCTGGAAAATAGGGACAGTTGGCAGGTGTGCTTTAATGCATGAAAGAAGTGTACCTATTGGGTAAAAATGGCAAATTGAATAAAACACCCGACTTGAACCTAAAGTTCACTTTAAAACATATGGCAAAGCAAGAGTTTAAAGTAGTGACACATTTGTTTTTGTCCAACAAGGTTAGTCTCATGCTTCCTCGTGTTCAGTCATTGAATTTACAACGTGTAGCAAGAATATCTTTACCGAGATGTAGATTCCATCTGATACGACACATCCGCAATCTGCTGGATCAACACAGCGCCCTCCATCATCTAACTGTCCTTCCGGGCAGCTGCAAGTCTCATGACAGGGTTGGGTACAATTTATAGCTGCATCTGGCTCAGAGCAGCTTGGTTGACAAGCAGTGCCACATGACTGGTATATCTTTCCCTCTGGACATTCATAGGCTGTAGTTGACAAATATGGAAACAGTACATTGTTCAAAGACAGTGTGTAGTTTCGGCTTACGGTGAAAATTTAATTTTTCTCCTGTATTTTTTTTCAGATACACGTTTGTCATCTATTATTGCCCCCAAAATTGCACCATCCAAAATTTTTGCCACAAATATTGTACATGGTGATATCTACTCCCAGATAAACTGAAAATCACATTATGTCATTGTTAACATTTTCCAGTGGGCAGTTCCAGCGTTACGGACATTACATTCAGACATTTTTTTGCAACTTTGGGGGCTTATTTCTAGAAACCATCATTAACATTCTGAACCTATTTGTGGTAATCTCAAACGGGTCACCCTGAACTGTTAACATTTTAAATTTGAATTAGTTTCTATTTATTGTTTGGTAGTTATCACACCTAATGCTTGCCGTTACGGACATTACATTTTTTGGACATGAATTTTCACCTACCAACGCATTTGTCAAAAATTTTGTGAGCTTAAGCATGAAGTGAAGCCAATTTTCTTCTGAAATGGGTGCTGAGAACCTGTTTCAGTTGTAGGATGACAATTACGTACAACAGATTCAGTATATTCTATACAGGACCATAAATGTTGCGTTATGGACATTACATTTTTAACGTTACGGACATTACACCTCGGACCACATTTTTACGTCCTTATATTTATACTTCAAAGCATTTGATAACTAATGTAAAGCTAATATTAGTAATTTTTGGTCCTTTCTTTACTATAAAGCACTATAAATTAATTCTGAAGTGCTGTTGAATGTGAAATAATGAGACTCAAAGATTGTGCATTTTTCAAAAAAGATTAGAAAATTTTGCAAGAAAATGAGTTTTTTGAAGAAAAGTATGTCTAAATATACTTCAAATGTATTCATGACTTCATGATTTTGAGCTCGGGTAAAATTTTTCGTGGAATTGCCCCAGTACATTTGTTGTTTTCTATCTGGTGTGACAATATCATACTTTATGACAGATTGATGGTTACAAAATAAGAAATAAACATGCAGTTTTCTTCCTGTTTTATCTTTCTATCCATTTTTTCATACTTTGATTTCTCATTTTTTACCATGAGGCCCTGACCCCTGCCACCCCAATTCACAATGTATCCAACACTACACTTACAACATTGTGGTACAGCAGCTCTCCAGTCTCCCACAACTCCATTGGCTTCCCGACACTGCTGAACGTATTCTTGCAGAGCAGGACAAATTATGTCGTTTCCAGGGTCAGTGTGGCACAAGTCAAAGATGCAGGCATCATAGTAGTCCATTTGATTTACATAGTCAAAACAGTTTCCCAGCGGTCCTGTGGATGTGTTTAACATAAATACATTTGATATAAACAATTAATATATACAGGGTGGCCCAGAAAGAATGTAACACCTGCGATCGCTAATTTCTTCAACATCATCTGCAATATGTCATTGGTTTTTGTTTCAGCAATTAGAACATTCTTACAATATGATACCATGATCATTGATTTTGAGTTATTCGTTTGGGTCCTGCGGCCATTTTCTGAGGCAATGTCATTTCCCAAATTTGCCAATTTTTCATAAGCGGCGGTCATCCGAACACCAAGATATTCTCGCATCTCAGCGTGCCATACCAGACAAACGGCGATGACAATGGACATGCAGCTCACATGGTCTTCCTTATCAAAGCAAGGGCATTCCTGCCATTTGTCTCGACGGAGGGGGCGGAGCTTATTCTATGGCACACCGTAACGTGAGAATATTTAGGTGTCATGATGATCGCTGGCAGTTAAAAAATAGCAAATTTAGGAAATTACATTGCCCAGAAAAATAGCCCTAAGATCCAAACACCTCAGTCCAAATTAATGATCATGGTCTCATTTTATTGGAAAAAGAATGCTCTAAGTGCCTGGAACAATTACCAATGACATTTTGTGAATGACTTTGAAGAAATTAACGATCGCATGTGTAGCATTCTTTTTGGGCCACGCTGTATAGAAAGGGGAGAGAGAGATAATCTTTTTTCAACATGGTATCAAAAGTGAAGATGTTTCTTTTTGTGAAATCTAAAGCATAACTTGAAGATACTCTATAACATTATGGAAGACCCATTTAAAAAATTGTCACACTTTGCTATCTGACAGTGTTGGAATGGACAAATAAACCTCCTAGAACACAAAAGTTCAGACAGTTATGCTGTCACTTGTAAGATATGTACAGATAAAAATTGGCACATGGATTATTCTTGGCCGATAAAAATTCTGCAAACAGTGGTTTATGGGGGAATACTGGAATGGTCTCTCAATGATTTTTACTTTTTTAAAGCACTTAATGATCACTTTGAACTCCAAATTTTCCAGCTGGCTATTATGTGGGACCCGTCACCACGATACCCTGATAAGGGTCGCACAAACGAATGAAATGCTCCTCAAACACTCAAAGTTTTATCGACATTCACATGTTGCCACAAAGTAAAATTATTGTATTTTCACACCTCAAAGTCATCTTTCTTTGTCCTATTTTATGTTTCATAAAATGAGCGACTTTATCATGAGGGTAGTCGTATCGCGTTGACAGTGTCTACCCATATTTAGAACCTTATCAGAGACACTAGTTAGCATGAAGAATCATGTAGCTCACAATTTTTTAGATGCGAAATATGTATACATGCCCTTAACAGTGATATCAGTCTTGAAAAATCTCGAGCCAAGCATAATCCTTAACGGCTATAATAAGTTTTTTTTTAAATAAAGCCCTGAAGAAAATTGTACTTCAAAACAATATTGGTGCTTAGTTTAGTGCCTTTTAAAAGTGTGAACCCAGTTTTGCTTTGTCCATGTTCCCTCATAGACTGCATTAGAGTCACACATCAGCCAAATGTGATGTTCATCATCTTATTCTTGCCAAATGTATATCGATCAATCATCATCACAGCATGTAGTAAGTTGACATGTAGAAACAAACTCTTTGGGGTTATATCTTAGTAAATTTTATTTCCACTATCCAAGTTAAGAAAGACATATCAGGCGTGTTCTTTATTTCCCAGTAAAATCTGACTCATTTTACTCCTTACAAAAATTTAATGTTGACATAGGGTGGCTATCAAAATCATCATCATAACATCAGGGCTAAATGAAGCAAAGCCATCGAAGGTCATGCCTTAGGATGCCTAGCGACTGGTCCCTTGATGCCCTTGTCATTGGCCTTGGAAGAGTTTTATTTCCTTTTTGATTTTCCCTATATGTGCTGACAGTAATATAGGAATGTGCCCTATAGTGAAGAGGCCTTGCCCTCAAAATATCCAATTTAAGGGCTGTAGCATGTATACAAGCTGACATGTAGAAACTTTTCTGGACAATATCTTAGCATTTTACTCACCATCTGGGTTAATGAAGATGTAGCAAGTGTCTATCACTTCTTGGTAAATATCATTGTTGTCTTCACAACTGTCAATGGGATCTTCGATAGTGGTGTCACACTCATCAGCATTCAGCACCCAATTGTTGCCAAATACATTAACATAAGGTGTCTACAAAACAAAATGATTATGTTAACATTTATACATTTTAGATTAAAGGCATAATTGAAGAGTGTAGAATAAGAAGTACTGAAGTTTTCAAATTTGTCTACAGATCACAATTGTTGAGTTGTACATCCAAACTTGGCGAAGATAATTGACACAATAAAAGATGAATATAGGACAAAAACAGACATTGTCACACTTGTCCATTTCCAATAATCAATAATCAATAATCAATAATCAATATTGTGGACTTAAGTACTTCTTATTCTAAAAACACGGGTCTCAGGAAAACAAATGCATTTCTGGAATAAATGAATGTCAAAAACACCTAATTGTATATATTTTTGAAATGTCCTCCGTAAGACTGACAATTTGATATGCAATTTGTCAAATTTGGACTTGTTTTAAATTTGACCTCATTTGACCTTTGATCGGAAGTGACCCCATATCTCATCACCAAAGCACAAAATACATGATAATATATATTTTCTTAATTCTTGTAACTAGTCAAGTAATTTGAGAAACATTTTGAAGAAATACGACAAAGTTAAAAATTTGAGAGCCCAGTTGACCCCTCCCCTGACCCCTACTAGGGAAGGGACAAATTGACCAAAATTTTGTCAAAAAATTCCCCGGCATGTAACAACTTCAAAAGAATCACTAACTCAATTTTGTCAAAATGTGACTTAAGTACTTCTGATTCTATACTCTTCAATTAAACAATGAACACAAATACAAAAATGTGATCTACATAATCCTCTATGCTATAACTGCCTTTGATACGATCTGAAAATAAAGCCCCAAGAAAATTGTACTTCAAACAATTATTTAGTGCTGTTAAAGAGTGAAAATGTATACTATTCTGTTATGTGCATTTCTCCCAACAGACTCCTGTGTTACAACTAAAGTACACCAGAAGCACAAGTCACATGTGATGTCTATCCATTCATACCTTGTTAAGTGGCAGCATAACTTTCCAAATTTTGTATTCTAGGATGTTTATTCCTCTATTCAAGCACAATTATGTAGCTCAGATATCAACAGTTTGACAAAGTTTCCATAATGTTATTTTGGAACAAGGCTTATTATTGGAGCTGGAGATATGTTTGGGTTCCTTTCCCCCATTATTTAAAAAAAGGCTAATCAAACTACAAAGCATACAATTATTTATTTTTTTGAGGGGGGGTGGGGCTTCAAATACTTTTTTTCTGTAATTATATTTACTGACAGAATGTCAGGCGCAATGCACACCTTCATACCTTGGGTAGGGTGACGGACACAGCAGGGGAGCATATAAAACTCAGCACCATATCGTCTCTGAGTTTGTGACCAGTTGGAAATCTGTGTTGTTCCACTATTTTGTAATGGGATTGATAGCTTTCTTTTTTTTTTCATTTGGGGGCAAACAGGACTTTACACTCCTTTTTCTGCAAATTTGTAGTGCCCAACTGAATGCACAATGCATTCCTTCCAACCCTGCATGGGGGGGGGGGGATGCAGCGGAGGGAACAATATTCATCAAATTACCAGAGTCCCCTATTTTGGAACAAGACAAACTAAACTACCAACCCTCCTCATTTTTTTAAGGGAGGGGACAGGGCTATAATTACTCTCCTTTTATTCTGACAAATTGGAATGTGCAATGCATTCCTTCAGACCTTGTATGGTTGGGGGAGGGGGCATGGCCAAATAGGGGGTCATACTTACCACACTACCATCTGTGAGACGGAAATCATTCTCCCTGTCATCATCAAATGTACCACAAAGGCCGCAGGTTGCATCGTAGTACTCGAAGGGTACTTCAATGTGGGCTGTGTTGGCACCATCAAATCGGAGCACAAGTCCAAAAGAGGTTTGAATTATCTGTAGGATGTACAATTTAAGAGTTTGAATGTACAGACAGATATATCCATTTCAGTGAAATT
Source organism: Eucidaris tribuloides (assembly GCA_001188425.1). NCBI lineage: Eukaryota > Metazoa > Echinodermata > Echinoidea > Cidaroida > Cidaridae > Eucidaris > Eucidaris tribuloides. The sequence goes on from JZLH01S0617645.1 coordinate 50,271, forward strand.
CTGTAAATTATACGTTTTTGCTACATTGTGCTCAAACATGTTAACTTTTCTGTGATAGGTGGTTATGAAATATTATAGAGTAAGAAACAAATGGGTGCAATTTGAGAAATGTACCATTTCATTGAAACAAAATTCCCCGACTTTTCCCTGATGGAAGCTAAATATCCCACAATCATCATTTTGACCTGTTTCTTGTTTTAAATTTCATTTGCTGTTTGGTATGGAAGCAAGGCAAGGAAGTTGGACAATTGGAGAAAAAAAAATCCCTGATTTTATCCTGATTTGAGGGACATTCCTCAAATTCCCTGACTTAATAATGGGGCAAGTTATTTTCCAGGTTTTTCTTAATTTCCGGGGTTTTTATCACCCTGTTGTCTTTACAATTATCAAGGAGTTAACCTGTTTTTGCTTTTGTAATGTCTTCTGATAACATCTACACAGTCCTTTAGGTCATTTAATTCAATATTCAAGGTTAAAGTAACTACATGAAAATACAAATGCAATGAATATGCACCTGTTTTTGTTTTATGTAATGTCTTGTGATAACATCTACACAATCATCATTTTGACCTGTTTCTTGTTTGAAATTTCATTTGCTGTTTGGTATGGAAGCAAGGCAAGGAAGTTGGACAATTGTAAAAATAAAAATTCCTGATATTATCCTGATTTGAGGGACATTCCTCAAATTCCTTGACTTAAAAATGGGGCAAGTTATTTTCCAGGTTTTTCTTAATTTTCGGGGTTTTTTATCACCCTGTTGTCTTTACAATTATCAAGGAGTACACCTGTTTTAGTTTTTTTGTAATGTCTTCTGATAACATCTACACAGTTCTTTAAGTCATTTTATCAATATTCATGGTTACAAGAAGAAAGAAAACCCTTTCTTACTGTGTAGCTGTTGTCCGATTGAATGATGACGCCGTTCAAATCTCTCACTGGCGCCGTTCTTATCTCACCATTCACATAGATATTATGACCTCTGGAGATGGTATATGTGGTACCGTTAAGCTCAAGACTGATTTCCCGCAAGAGGGACACCCTGTCCGAAGGCCTCCTCTTTGCATTATCCCCCCAGACGTGAAATTCCACAAGATCCTGATCATCGGCACAAGGCCTGACCAGCGTGTACTCGCAGTCTCCCTGGAAGTCGAACTTGACGTCATCAAAGGTGATGTAATGGGGATCTCCCCAGACGGTACAAACTCCTGGACCTGTGAAATGAGGGGAAGACAGAACAAATGGAGAGATAGGATTAATGATATGATGATGAAATACTACAGATTTATTAGAAAAGGACACAAACATCAAGAATGTAGCATTATCTCCTTAAATTCCTGAGAGTTTCTGTATTCCAAAGAAATTCAGAAAACTTGTGACAAAATGAAGTTCTTTTAAAGCTTAAAAAATATACCCCCCCCCAAAAAAAAAAAAAAAATCAATGATTCAGGATTGTTATAATTTTGTTGACAGTATTACCAGGCATTCCAATGATAATTTCACTTAAACATGGAAAATCATTATGAAAGAGAGAGAGAACATATTAAACTTATGATAAAAACATATTTTGGATGCAGGGGTGGGGGATATAACCTATGCTGATGGATAGAAGTACTACAGAAATCATCATTTATTCATAAATGGGAAAAGACAGTCAATGATATAAAAAATAGGCAGTTGTTGATAGGGAAACCAAGCAAGCCCACAGAATAAAATGTTGTGTATAACACTCACCTCTGACACACTGTTCTCCATCAAACGTGAATTTGTCCTGACAATAGCAGTCTCGTATGTTGCCCTTCAGCGTACACTGCTGGTACTCTCCACAACCATAGGGGGAGCACTGTGGCATGCCAGCCACACAGGTACAGGCTTCTGAACAGTCGTCACTAATCCACATAGTGCCAGCCTGCAATCAATCAATTCAATCAATCAGTCAATGAGTAAATCAATAAAACCTCAATCTTTCAGTCAGTCAGTCAGTAAGACAATCACTCACTCACTCAATCAATCAATGAATCAATCAATTAATCAATCAATCAGTCACATCATCCAATGAATCAATCAATTCAATCAGTCCATTAATCAATCAATCATCCAATCAGTTAATAAATCATTCAATCATTAAATCAATCGATCCATCAGTCAGTCAGCAGTCAGTCAGTCAGTCAGTCAGTCAGTCACTCACTCAATCAATCAATCTATAAGTCATATCAATCAATTTGATATTAAGTCAATCAATCAGTCAGTCAATTAGTCAATCAATCAATCAGTCAGTTGGACAATCACTCACTCAATCAATCAATCAGTCAATCAATCATTAAAACCATGAATCAATCAATGAATGAATCAATCAATCAATCAATCAATCAATCAATCAATCAATCAATCAATCAATCAATCAATCAATCAATCAATTAATCAATCAATCAATCAGTCTGTCAAATCAATCAATCAATGAAAATGCAATGAATGAATGAATCAATCAATCAATCCAAAAGGAACACATTATATACATCAAAAGATTAATACTCAAAACAGCTTTGAATGCAATTAATTCATAGCAATTTTTCAATTATTATGGATTCAGTATTACCGAAATGTAGATTCCATCCGACACCATACATCCACAGTCTTCGGGATTGACACAGCGCCCTCCATCATCCAACTGCCAGTCAGGGCAGCTGCAAGTCTCGTGACAGGGTTGGGTGCAATTGATGGCTGCATCCGGCTCAGCACAGCTTGGCTGACAAGCACTTCCACACAACTCGTACACTGTGCCCACGGGACATTCAAATGCTAAAAAAAAATAAAGCAAAGCAATTTATGAATACATCTGGACAGGAAATTATCCGTACTTTACAAAAAATATGCTCGTTTTGGGGGTAGGTGTTTTGATTTGGATGTAAGCCACTTTCAAATGACCACGCTTTCTAACCCTACTTTTTAGAATATTTGATCCATATTTCCCTAAGACCCCTACTTCATTTTTTTGACCATCATTGGAAAGATGAGACTATTATCTTTCAGAAAACATATACATTTATTATGTTAGCATGTATAGTTTAAAAGTTATAGAGGCTTAAGTCCAGAATGTCAAATGTCACTTAAAAGTTGCTGATGAAATGCAAACAGGCCCCACTTCACGACACATGGCCTTTTGTATTTTTATGAATGATACATTTTTAGTCTTAAGAACTTTCTGTTTGATTTGTGTGTATTATCAATAAAACCTAAATTGAAATTGAAATTGAAAATTAAATCTTATGAACCTGGTGAAATGGAGTAAATAATTCCTTCTTAATTCTGGGATCACTTCTCTTTGGCATTAATGACAAGAAAATGGTTCATTGGTGAGATGGAAATCAATTATATGAAAACATGATTATGAACTTATCACTAGAGCACAGGGCAATGGAGAAAATCACATCTTCGGATTATGGTAATCAATGTCAAGAAACATAATTCATTGTTGAGATGTACGCACTTAAATGAACATTGCAGTTTGCTCAGTTTTTGGACAATAGACACACTTCTTTCATGCATAAAAGGTGTGAATGACTTGGTGGAACTATGAGAATGGTATTGTATTGAGCAAGAGGATTAAGAGGGATTAGTAAATCCCTACTCCTTGTTTTCAGTGCATTTATTTATTTGTGCAAATTGGCGAATGAAGCATGGCAAAGATTAATATGTCAAATTGGCAAAATTTCACACTGAGTAGATGTAGCGAAAAGCTAAAATCTGACCCACCCGCTTTTATTATGACTTACAATAATCCCATTTGATTAGTGATGGTTCTATAGAAACATCAAGTGAAAGGAACAGTAAGATATGAATTATGTCATTTACTTCAGCCGTTTACACGTAATGGTAAAATTGGGCATTCACCGGAAATTTCAATCGAGACTTGTCCCCAAATCAAATTCTACATCAACAAAGCAAATTTAGGAAGCCCCCTACCTACACTGAAACTTACCACACTGTATCACAGATGCCCTCCAGTTACCCACAATTCCATTGGCCTCCCGACATTGCTGGACGTACTCTTGGAGGGCGTTGCATATGAGGTCGTTTCCAGGGTCGGTGTTGCACAGGTCATACATGCAAGCCTCATAGTAGTCCAGTTCATTCACATAATCAAAGCAATTTCCAAGTGGCCCTGTCAACGAGTAAAATGAAACAGTAGAAGCATCTTAATCC
>JZLH01S0617645.1:63470-78075 GCA_001188425.1 Eucidaris tribuloides
TGATAATGTAACAAATTACTTCAAGTGTCAATAAAGTTCCTCGGATTAGGCAAAAAAAAAAAAAATCAATAATATTAATCAAAATATTAATAGCAATTTATTTACAGTTGAGAAAATCTTTCAACAAATTCACAAAAATAATATATATCATACATTTAATTATATGGCTAAATATAACAACAATATCAAACTTTCAGCATTCCTAGCATTTCATTGAAGTATATTCCCTGAAGTGTCTCTGATGGAAGTTAAAAATTCTAGGACTCTAATTTTGACCTACATTTTGCTTCCCCTATACCTTTCTTGCCTCATGTCCATGCACAAGAGGCAAGAATGTCAAACCACAAGACAAACAAAATTTCCTGGTTTTCCCTCATTTCAAAGACTTTTCTCAAACTCCCTGATTTTTCCTGAGTGGAAAAACGGGTTGTATTTTCCAGGTTTTCCCTTATTTTCAGATTGTCTTGGAAACCTATATGGCTAAATATAACAACATTACTGAATTTACAGTTATTTTATAATGATCATTACAACAACTAATAAAACTGGCAGGCCATTCTGTTATAGTTCAAGTATGATGAAGTTAATGTTTATGTGTTTTGATATGTGTTTGTAGTTTGGCATGTTCATGATGTTTTTGTGTCCAGATCTTGTATATCAACATCATATTCATCTGTTTAATTTAGCTATTGATTTATATATTCTAGAGGTCATCATTAATAAGGATTTTGTGCCCTTTCCAGATGACTGCTCATTTTTTAAAACATTTATTCATTTTCTGATATGATTAATGTAACACACATTTTATTGTATTTGTGTGTTTGTTAAAATGTTTTTTTTTATGATGATGAATGAAATAAAACATCTGAAACTATTAACTATCATTCATTTGCTCACCTCCAAATAGATGGACTCTCCGTTGGTGGACAGGACACACCCACATTCTCCTGGATTCACACACCTGTCTCCGTCCTCTATCATCCCATCTGGACAGACGCACCTGTCATAGCTGGGTCTGGGGCAGCTGTTGAGGAGGGTCTGGTTGCTACAGCTGGGCTGGCAGGCACTGGCGCCACTCTGGTAGACCTTGTTGCCAGTACAGGTGATTGCTGGGTCAAAAAAAAAAAATGTTTGAGAGTTCGCAATCACAGTTTGCACATGTGCAGAACGAAGGTCATTTGTACAAAGCTTGTGTTAAAAGATTTTTGAAAAACTGAATAGCTAAATGTAAAAGGTATGCAATTAATCATTTATGATATGCATTTTCAGGAATGGTATCAAAACATTTAATAAATTGCCAGGTAAAGACCCAAATTACAACAGCAGTCTACATTACTACGTTGTATTGAATTTTGTCAGTTGTTCATGAAAATAAGAGCCTTTTTACATGAAAAATGCTAAATACCCATCATTATACAGTTAGAAACTTTACAACATAACTGACATGATCCACATTTTTGTACATGTTTACAGTTGTAATATATTTCAATAGTCATTTTTTTCGCATTACATTCAGCAGACTTCTGATTTTTGTCATGTTACTTCAAAGATTTTTCTAATTACCACCTAAATTTGGAACTAATGATTAAGAACACAGAATGACAAAAATCTCATCACGATCAGTGCAAAAACTTTGAGATGATATATCTAAAATCACAGGTGTTGAGAAAAAGAATAGATTGATTTTTTTCTTGAACTCTACACAAATATAAAAGGAGAGAGATCAGGCTGTTCCATGGTCGAAGAAGTTAATAGGGAGCACTGAATATTATATACTACATAATAACCCCCTTGTTCTGTAACTTACCACATTCCGGTACCTCTGACCTCCACTCGCCAAGGTCAATGCCCTGCTGTTGACACTGTTGTGCATAGTGCTGAAGATAATCACAAATATCAAAATCTGGACTGGTGGCACAGTAGTCGTAGATGCAGTCATCATAGGTATCCTGGGGATCTTTGAAGTCAAAGCAGTCTGACAAAGGGCCTACAAGAAAGCAACATAACCATTGCACATTCATGAATGAATGAAGAACACAGAATCATCAAATCATTTGTGATGTATGAATTTGAAATGTTAGAATGTTAAGTGTTACAATTGTGCCTTACCATCTGGTTCATGATGTATTCATTTAAAGGAAGTGTATTTGTAGTTTCCTTGATGCCTTCGGCCTGATGCTATAGGTCAACATTGTTCAATGAGAGACAACACAATTTTCCATTGGTTAACAATGAAGAGAATATAAACTCAAATGGTTTTCCTGAAAAACGTCTTTACATTATTTTTCTTTTTTCCATTTACTACAGTCAAACATGTGTATTCATAGGTCAGAAGCATTTGTAGGCCATATATATTTAGCATTAATCATACGTTTGACTAAAAAGGTAAGCTTGTCATCTCTGAGTGTGCGATGTACAAGGATTTTGTTCAAACCTGCTGTCTCCAAGGGGTTAAGGTCTGTATCTAATATTTGTATATTTGAATACAGTCAAATTTGTGAATTCAAGACCTTACACCATCAGCTGGACATTCTGCACTACATTCATCCAAATATTAAATAAAGCTGGTCAATTCTGAAAATTTATGCATTAATCAGATGGTTAATTATTCTGAAGATCTAAAATGTTTGTCAATCTGGAATAACAACCTTCACATAATGATTCTTTGGAATAAAGAGTTGTCAGCAAAACTTACTATCTGGGTCGATGAATATGTAACACACATCCTGTGCATTCTCCAGCGTGTCTCCTTCACATTCCGGTGGCTGGGGGGATTCCCCATTACACGTATCAGGTGTCACAACCCAGTCACTGGTGAACACAGTCAAGTACGGAGTCTGGAAGCATAAATATAAATGATAATTCAGGTAATAACTTTAATTTCAAGTCAGCCACTCTAATGCCATCTGCATTTTATCATGAATCTATCAGGTTTAACCACTTCTAATGCCTTGTTTGTAGAGTTACACAAGTTAAGAGCTTTGGTTTTGAGTCCATTTACACCACTAACTTTGGGACTTACATTTGCAGAATTGATGTATTTTTTTAAAACTTGGAACAAAGTGAATTTCCTCATGGACAATAAGTATGAAATATGAATATTAATATGAAATCATGATTGCCAAACTTTGTTTTCACTATCCAACTTCCTACAGTTGATGAGAAAGATGCACCATAAGTCCACTGCTGAATAATAAGCAATTGATAGGCTATTTCCATTTATAAGAAGAACACCTAGCTGGGTAAGCTTTACTGTTTTGTTTGTTTTTTGTAATATTACTGTAAGTCTGTAATTTTGCTAATTTGATACTACAACACTTCATTGAAGGAACAAGATCAAGGAGAAGACAGAGGATAAAATGAAGCAATGGTATCAAGATGTGGACATCTGTAACATCATATGAGGAACCCAAAAGAACAACAGAAGACAGGGAAAAATGGAGACCTACTGACCCACCTAGAATTCTTTTCTACACCATTACACCATTCGCCAAGCCCTCTATAAGCTAGACCAAAAGCTTCAGACCCTCTGTACTCCGGTGGTCTACATCTGGCTCCACTGACCTCAGTACATGTACAAAAACTCATTTTTGATAAATAATTCCCCAGAACAGACGGTTATCTCTGTCTATCTATAAGCGAATGGCGTAATGGTGTAGAAAAGAATTCTACGCTGTACTGTATGGTGGTCAATATTCATCTCAAAGAAGGAACAAGATGATGATGACTGTAATTCTCAGTGTTGTTTTGTTGTTGTTGTTTTTTTTTTTGCAGAATTGCAGTTTTCTGAGTTTGTTTGTGAGAGGCATAAAGGTTAGAAATGTTTTCATTAACTCTTAATGTGCCGGAGGATTTAAACCTCTATGGACTTTATGTGAATTATATGGTGCAGATCTGCGACTCTGGCACATTAAAGGTACTGGCTAACATTTACCACAGTTAAAAAATCTGAGCTACATGATTCCCCATGCTAACAGTGTCTTTGATAAGGTCTGAAAATGAAGCCCTGAAAAAATTGTATTTCAAAATGATGATTTAGTGCTTTAAAAAGTGAAAATCTACAAGCATTCAAATTGACCGGATTCACCTGCCCATTTCCTCCCATAGACTTACTGTGTGTACACCTACGCTATTTCTACTCGCCCCGAGTATTAATTGTTTATTCATGCATAACTTGCCATTGGCAGTGTAACTTTCCAAACTTTTGTATTCTAGGGTGTTTATTTGTCCATTTGAACACTACCATGTAGGTCAGATATCAAAGTTTGACAATTTTTTAAATTGAAGCACCACAATGTTAGCCTATCACTTCAAGAGTTAACAGTGATAGCATCTATTAATTTTATAAACCAATCTGAGGATGTGCAAATCAAGGAAGATGTACCTGGCTTCCATCCATGCGATGAAAATCGTTGGAGGCATCATCATCAAATGTCCCACACAGTCCACAGGTTCTGTTCCAGTAACTGAAGTCCAGCTCTATCTCTGCGGTGTGCTTGCCATCGTAGATCAAGTTCAGGCCAAAGGACGTAGACAGGTACTGCACAGAAATAAATAATGATAATAATAATTTTTGGTTTTTATTTATGCTAATGTTAAATGCAAAAATACTACATTATGTTTGATATTGTACATTTCTACAGCTGTTTTTGTCTGAGGAAATAAAATCAATTAAATTGAATTGAAATGTTTATGTAGCTGATCTTGTTAAAGGCTAATAACATGATCGAGAACATTTGAAAATGCCTCAAGAAGGAGGTGAGTTAGGACATGTACCAATGTATACTCTACCGAGAGTGTAAATCTTGGTTGGAAGGATTTGTCTTAAATTTGTTTACTCAAGAAGAATCAAGTATGAATATACCAGTACTGAATTAATCTCGTGCCTCAATAGAAATTGATCCTGTAGAAAGCTACACAACTAATTTGCCTGTCACAATGGATACTGATAGTAGTTCTTTTAAAATGAGTCAACATTTGACCACAAAATTTTCCCTGCAGAATCCTTGCTTAGTTTACTTGTCTCTAGAATAGTTTTATCCCAAACTGAGGACTTATTCCAATCATACTATTTACCTTTAAAGTGTAAGCGAAAAAAAAATATCATAAGTTTATATCTAATCAAGATATTACTTTTATCTGTGCTGTTAACCTGTTGACTATGAGATTCTAAAAATCCCACAGAGTTAACACAGGACACACGCGGTACCCATAGCCAATGGGTTAAGCAATGACACACAAGTATTATTATGCATAATTATCATAGGAAATCCCTCAATTGGCTAGTCAGTGATGTCATTGAGTGTCTTCAATAGAAAGCTTAGCCACAAGATCTATTTACACATTGAAGACAATTTGATTTTGGTAAAACATACATTGTCCATAAACCCAACCTGAGATATCTCACAACTCATTTTCAACAGGTTAAAAGGAGCCCAAAATTTGAATTCAAACAGCTCAATATAAGCAATTTGTTATTACACTAAAATTATGTTTATTTTGCCTTGCATATTGCAAGTTCTTTCAATACAAAGAAAAATTGATAAATTATTGTTTGAACTGGTCGTGCACATGATATAGCCAGCCTGAGTTAACCCAAGATTTGCTGCTGACAACTTTATTGGCAAGCCAATGTATACTCAGGATACGTATGAACTAACTGATAAATAACCCAAAACATTACATCTTTTCTAAATAATATATACAATAAAGTCATATCAGTTCATTTTGAATGACAAAAAGATGGAATAATAAATATCCAACAGTCTGTAAATTGATTAAGGAAGCAAAATTGAAATTCCATCCTGGAATGCTTGATATGTTACCAACTTACAGCATACTGGCTATCCCACTCAAGAATTACGCCACTCTCTGAACTGAAATATGCTCCTGCCAGCCTCCTCCCGTCCACATAGATTTCGTTTCCTCTGCGAATCGAGTACGTGACTCCATTGAACTCCAGCACGACCCCACGTAGGTAGGAGACTCTGTCAGATGGATTGTTCTTGACGTTGTCCCCCCACAGGTGGAAGTTGGTCACGCCAGCGTCGCCGTTGTTGCATGGTTTGATTAAGGTGTATTCACAGTCACCTTGGTAGCTGTACTTCCTCTGGTCAAAGGTGATGTAATGGGGATCTCCCCTTATGACACAGTAGCCAGGTTCTATGTATGACAAGTTATCAAGAGAGAGAGGTTTAGGCTTACAAAGGGACAATTTTCCTAAATTTACTTAATTATTTACCTATCAATTATTTGAATGAATAACAGTGTGGAGAATTTGCATTTTTCAATGTGGAATTGTGGGTTCTGGTGCACACCCAAAGCACTCCTATGTGTTTAATTGAGTATTGAACATTTTAGTCATATCAGCTTTACAGATGATTCTAGAATAAACACAGTATAGTAAAGGTAATTGGTTTACATAACAGAACTTTATTCTGTTTAAGTAATAGTAACAGGCTTTTACATGCAATTTACATAAACAATATTACTACAAAAATTAATTTTTTGCATGTTTGCCAGAAATTCCACAAATTTCTGGAAATTTTACCTCTTTACGGAAAAAAAATCTAGAAATTTCCGGAAAAGTAGCATCACTGTTTATAGTTAAGTTTCTTACCACGGGTGCAGTTTTCTCCCTCTCTGCGGTAGTTAGGGAGACAGTAGCAATCTCTAACGCCTCCCTTGACGACACACTCCTGGTTGGGGCCACACACTTTACTCGTGCACACCACGCTGCCCCCTTCAATGCAGGAGCATTGCTGGGAACAGTCAGGGGCAGTCCACGTAGCTCCAGCCTGTTGGACAATTTGGCAAGTAAAGTGATGAAATGTACAATAATAATTCATTGCTGGAGCATCAAAGCCTTGTATTTTAACTGACCCTTCCATAGGTAGGTGTTTTAACACTTTGGGTGCTAACGGCGCGCCCACATATACTATCAGCCAACCAGTTCGCTGAGAAGACAATCAGTTCCATACCTTTTAATTTGAATGACAAATGTCACAGAAGTTCGTGGTCTATACTGCCTCCCCCCTCCTCCCCCCCCCCAAGGACAAAAGGGCATAACTGACATTTTTTTCAAAATTGGGTTATATAGTGTAGGGAACTCAGTACATCATGTTTAACATGCAGAACAAAAAAATATTAATTAGAAGTGCCCCTTTGTCTCGTAATCTGCTTGTTAAAATGACACCGAATAGGGCTTTACGTGTTTAACAAAATACATTTTGCTCAATATCTCCAAAACACCAAAATGTCAGTTACGCCCTTTTGTCATGGGGGGCAGTATAATCAAACCATATTCAACAGGTTAATGTTCGTAATAAATATTTAAACTGGTTTATACCTAGTTTTTATTTAATTCATGAATATGTTTACTAATCAATATGTATTGTTTAATTTATCTATGAATATAAACTCATTACCAACGAGAATTGGGTGTATCATGTATTAACTCTATGGGAATGGCAGAATCTTGAAGGCAACGGGTTAATGATGTCCACTCTGTTAACCCATTGCATCCGAGATTCTGAAAATCCCATAGAGTTAACAAAGGGCAGATCCAGTTCCCGTAGCCGACGGGTTAAATTTGATTGGTCTTCTTATGCCTTGGATATTCGTTGATCTAATACTGGATGAAAAATGAGAAATTTAGCATGTACTTTGCCACGGAACTTGAGCTTGGGATCTATACGTTTCTTGGGAACCTGGGTTCTATTGTGGAGTACAAACAACTTAGCATTTAAATATTTGAATATTGATATTTTTTTTTACTTGAATGTATATTTTCTGTTTGCATTAAACATCAATTTAGAACAATGCATAACCTCCAATGTATATGAATATTACAATAATAACATAATATGAATCTGACAATGACTTATTAATACATTAATTTATTCAAATATTATTATCGGGTGACTGGAAAAAGGTGTTAACGTCCATGTATTGTCTTTGAATGTTAATTCCATTTTCAGTCACCCGATGATATGACGAGAAAAAAAAAAACAAGATTCAAATCATGCAGAGAGGCTGGCATCATAAGTGTACCTTCAGACTGGCATCAACCCCAAAGCATAAGTCAGAGTTGCCAATGTCAGTGAATCCGTTTGTGTAAGGCTCCCATAAACCAAAGATATAAGTGAGAGGTCCAAATGCATGAGATCAACATACCTACCAACCGATACAATACGATTTTTCCAGGGCAGTTCTGTCCTTATTACAGTTACTAGGCAGTGCCTTCAACAACAAAAACGTTGATTATAATAAGCATAGAACATGAATGACCAAAATAAATGAAACCAAATGCCTTGGTTACTACAGTGATTTTAATACAATGCCCAAATTGTAATTGAAATGACATGTTTACATTCACTGGTGACTGACGGAAGAAAAGGTATGTTTTATTCATGTTTTTTTCTCATAAGAAAACCTTTGTTTAGCTGTTTCAAATATTTTTCTCATTCGAACTCTACTTTAATTTTTTTCATTATGTAACCTTTTTATTGTTTACCGTACCACCTAATAACTGTAATAAGACCAGAACTGCCCTGGAAAAATCATACTGGTTGGCAGGTATGGATCAATAGAAATGTATGGGAAATCAAACAAACATTTTGGCGTGAGAAAGGGCCAAAATGCTCACTGCGTGAGTCTCACGCTCACTGCGTGAGAGTTGGCAGCCCTGATAAGTATGTTCCCGACACCACTTACTGGTAAATAATTTCCATCGGACGTGAAACATCCACATTCTGAGGGCTCCACACATCGGTCGTTGTCCCACAGCAGTCCTTCGTTGCATACACAGGTTTCAACGCATGACACCGGGCAGTTAGCCGGGACTGTGGGCTGGTAGCATGTAGGCTGGCAGCCACTGACACAAGACTCGTATGTGGTACCCTCTGGGCATGTTAATTCTGTAAATATATATATAAAAATCTTGATTAATCTACCATATTCATGGGTTATGTTTGTTAATTTGACATCTGAATTATTATACAGGGTGGCCCAGAAAGAATGCTATGAGTATGATCGCTAATTTCTCATCACTTATCGGCAATATGTCATTCATTTTTACTTTACGTGTGGTTTAGAACTTATTTGTTTTCATACATGATTACCAAAGATCCATTGATTTGAGTAAGGCGTTTTGATTCTAGTGCCATTTTTTCGAAGGGCAATGCTCAATTTCCCAAATTTGCCAATTTTTCAACAGTGGGCGTTTCTCGGAACGTCTTAGATATTCTGGCGTGTCAGCATAAACCAACCCCGTGACAAACCGCAATGACAATGGAGACTAGCTCGCATCGTCTTCTCTTATAAAGCGAGATGGCATTCCGCCTTTGCATCGCACGTTTGTCCGGTGTTATGGTTAGCTGAGACGCTCAGAATATCTGCGGCGTTTCGAATGACCGCCGCTGTTGAACAATTGGCCAAATTGGTAAATTGCATTTGCCCCGAAAAATGGCCTTAGTAAATTAAACGCCTTACTCAAATCAACGATCTGGTATCTTTTATTGGCAAAAGGAATGGTCTAACCAACGAAATAAAAAAATTTAATAACATTTGCCGATAATGATGAAGAAATTAGCGATTATGCTCGTAGCTTCTATCTGGGCCATCCCTTATTAATGGATATATATTGAATGATTCCTTTCAGAAGCTACATACCACATTTAGATGATATTAAACACCTTGGGTGCTGGGCTCAGAATCCAAGGTGTAGTTAACCAGGGACTGGATCTGTTTCGGTATCTAATGTGTATACACCTATTCAGAATTGTACGATATATCTACTGTAAATTCGCCAAATGCTATTCAAGACATACATTTTAACTTCATTTATTTGTTCATTGTGTTCATTTTAGCGCATAAATGTATTGGTAGGTAACTTCAGTGGACATTTGTCATTTCGAATTAAAAATAGGATCCGCTTGTCTTCTCGCGAACAGCTCAACTCCCTGTGCATCGGTTCAGTACCTGAAGTGTAAGTCAACCCTGGGCGAACACGTTCGCCGATAGCACTCAACCACCGTGTTAATTGTGTAATTTTAAAAGGTTACAAAATAAAAGTAATGCTATAGATGTACAATATTGCATTTGTCTGCACTATGAACATATCAATTTTAGTTACATATGTATATTTGATAACTGGATTATACAGATAATTTATAATCAACGTAACATGATACATTCTATGATTGTTAAGAAGTTACCTGTACATTCAGATAGTAGTTTGTGAATTAAGCAATTAAAACTAGATACAGCTATTGCTATTGATGTACAGTATTACATTTGAGTGCACTACAAGCATATCAAAACTTCTGCTAATCTTTCTTTACATAAAAACCTAAAATCAAAATCGTGATCATGATTGATCTTAGCTGAATAAAATGTGTATAAAAATGGAAATGTATTCCTTTCTTTCTTTCATTCATTAGTTAAAGTAATAGGCTAACATTGTGGAGCTTCAAATTAAAAAATTGTCAAACTTTGATATCTGAGCTACAATGTAGTGTTTGAATGGGACAGTACACACCCTAGAATACAAAAGTTTGGAAATGTATGCTGCCACTGGCAAGATATGAATGAATACACAATCAGTAGTACTCGGGGCGAGTAAAATATAGCCTAGATCCACACACAGTAAGTGCATGGGAGGAAATGGGCAGGTGAATCCGGTCAACTTACGATTTTCACTTTTTTGAAGCACTAAATAAACATTTTGAAATACAATTTTTTTCAGGGCTTTATTTTTAGACCTTGTCAAAGATACTTGGAGCATGGAGGATTATGTAGCTCACATTTTTTTTGACTGTGGTTAATGTTAGCCAATGGCTTTAATTAGTTAATACATTTATCTGGATACAAATCAAGTGTAAATTGTAGTTTTCAACTGGATTGTAAATAAGACTGATATCAATTTCTTTTAATTCAGAAAGAGAGAAAAAATATTTACCCGTTAGATATGATTTCAATACCCATTCTTCATAAACCCAGCCCAACAGGTTAAGATGTATTTTTAAAGATTGTGTTTGGGATTTGCAAGTCCATTACTTCCCTTCATCATCAATACCAAACGGTAGTTTAGTACTTACAAATGGTGTGTTGAAAGTTGGAGATCCATACGTCATGAATTTGTTGTTTTATGAGAAAAACTAATAACGATATGTTATCAGAACATTGTCCTTTCCGCGAGTTTAAATTTTGCTCAAATTGCGAATCGCGGTTATGTGTACGTTCGCATGACCAGCGGAGCACACTGATTGGTTAAATGGCTAAACTCCGCCGACATTCGGCTAATGGCTGATCGGACAATTTTGGAACGGCCCGTGCACGTTAATGTCACTGTAAATTAAAAGTTTAAATGTCCAGATTTTCACCAAAACTATGTATTCTACCCAAGGGTGCTATGACATGTGTTTATTTATACTAATCTTCACATTGTGAACGATTGAGCTGATTTCATTCATTTTGCCATTTTCTGACGTGCAAATCCCGTACTCTGTCTGTAAGCCTATTCACAGTTACAATTCACACATGGGCAGAACGAAGGTAATTTCCAATTAAGCTTGTGCAAGAGACATTGGAAACACTGGACACCGTAACATAAAAATTATGATAAATCATGAATGCATGAGATGCACATGCATAAATGTACAGGCAAAGGGATTCTTCTTGACAGAATATTACAAAAACAATTAAATGCAGCTCATCACTTTAAAGGTAAATGACATGATTAGGGGTAGTCCTCTTTTTGGGGTGAAACTATTCTAGAATCAAACTGTGTAAGGATTCTACTATGAAAATTATGTAGTCCAAAGTTGACTCGATTTACAATAACTAACATCAGTATGCCTTAAGACAGAGAAATCTGTTGAGTAGCTGTCAATGAGATCTATTAATATAGGGGCACAAGAGAATTAAATGCTAGTACGTTCATGCTTGATTCGACTTGAGTAAACAAATTCAAGATAAATACTTCCAGCCAGAATGTACACTCCAGCTGGTATATCCATTGGTATATCTTTCAACCAATATGCTTCTACAGGCATTTTTTGGTTGTTGTTGTCTTTTTCCCAATCCCATCAATGCCCTTTAAGACTGGTTGCTCATTCAGGACATTTAACAACTGTGAATAGGCTTATTGGGTCTGTATCAGTATGTTCACATATCTGCCTACCACATTGAGGAATCTCCGTCCTCCACTCTCCGGGGATTCCCCCAGCTTCTCTGCAGGCTGAGGCATATGCATCGATGTCTGCACAGGCCAGGTCATCATCCGGTAGGGTGAGGCACAGATCGTAGATGCAGGCTTCGTAGTACCGGGATGGGTCGATGACGTCAAAACAGGGTGCCAGGGCTCCTGGAATTTAAAGAATTTCAAGTATTTGGGAATGTACATTTCTGATAGGAAGCAGCATTAAAATATTGCTTTACTCATGTGACTGTCTGTCAAATGTTATACCAAATTTTATTTCGACTCTTAAATTATTATGAACAGTAAAACTTGTCCTTGATTGTTTCAATTTTACCAGTTATGCAAAGCATATGATGGTACTCCAGAATGTAAAAATCATTATTTAAATATGATCAAGGGGGCCTCACAAAATGTCATGTTTTTTCCGATAATTCACATAATAGAGACAAACAAATGTTATCACTCATGGAATACAAGACAAGACAACCACAATAATGTCCACACATTGAAGACTCTTAAAAATCTCAATGATTTCTTTTTCCAGTTATTTCATTTGGTTTCCAATATATGACATCTTTCTTTTCTTTACTTTACATTGATCAGAGGAAAACTGGATATGAAATGGTCAGTGTAGAATAGGCCATATTCTATCATAACAAATTGTGAAATGGACTACCAATTCTATTTCTTATCATACAACAAGAATAAGTTGTTGTTTTTCTTTTTTTTCTTTTTTTTGGGGGGGGGGTGTTTCCTTCTAAGTAATAAGCCATTTCATAATTACAATTTGTAAATATGCAGAACAAGGTCATTTTCCAGAAGCATAAAGTAAGAAGACTTTTGAAAAACTGGACAGCTCAATTATGCTGATAAATCATGCATGCATGAGATACAGATTCGGGAATGTGACAGGTGAAGGTATTCTTTTTCATAAAATATAACAAAAGGAATAATGCAGTGAGAATAGTTGCATTCAGATGCCTCACTAGAAGACCTATCCACTCTTCACACACGGTATTAGGGTGATTCTGTACCAAAAAATGGCCTTTTTCATAACATTTTATCTGCTGTCCAAATAAATGTACAAAGAAGATTTGTTTTAGGGTCATGATATAGTAATAGCAGAACACTATTGTAATTATTGGACACTGGGAGTAATTTATTATTTCTCTATGAAATAGAATGACAATAGTCGAGAAATGTTGTAACATCTCAGCATCCCATGCAACACAAGTCATTTTGCCTCTATTTCAGTCAAAAAGGAGAATTTACTCCAGCTGACCACTTGTGTATATTACCTTTCCATAGCACTATAAAGTGACCATGAAAGATATCTTGAACATTTTAAAGTATGGTCATGAGACATGTCAAACTTTCAGTACAAAATCACCCATTATGAGGTCATTTGCTCCATCTACTAAATACGGAATGGCTCATAAAATCAAAATAAATTAAGCCTGGGTTATTTACCCTGATCGTCGTTCAGCAGATTACACAGTTGCTCAGCTTGGTTTCTGGTAGCATCATCAGTGCATCCATCAGGGTCCGGCCCGGCAGGATCACAGTCAGACACAGCCCAGCTGTTGGCAAACTCCCGGACAGATGTAACCTACATGACGTTGACATGGGTGATATAGATTTAACTCTTAACATGTGGCTAGTACAATTTTGTACCACAAAGAGTACCCTATCAATCAGTGCTTTAACCCCTTGGGCTCGATGCTATACAGCACAGTTGTTCATTGAGAGACGACGCGATTTGCATGTGTATGACTTTGAAGGGAATATAAACCCACTTATTATGATAAAATTCCTCTCACAATATTTATTTTCTTGTTTTATACTAGTGAAAAAGGTGTAATTTTGCGGACAGACACATAAAGTAATGAAACTCTACCGTTTAAATCCAGTGTTTGTCCGAAATGTTTGTGATATACTCTGGGCTTCTGTACAAGCCCGTCGTCCCCAAGGGGTTAAGGATATAGTTATGACACTAATTTAGCTTCTTATTACTCTTTTACATACATGTAGTAGAGATACATGCCTCAATACATCACTCATAAAACTGGCAGTGTTGCATAAAATATTTTCCTACAAATTTGAGATTTTTATCACAGATTTATTGCAAAATGGGAATAACATGTACATTTTCTCACATTTGTTGTGACCGATTGATCTGAAATAAACAACAAAATTAATTGTAACTGTAGAAATATTCACACAATGCTGTTACAAAAACTACATTGTTAGAAACATTATACTTTTATCTACTGTTGTCCCACCAATGAAAATATTGGGGACAAACATATTGCAAGAACATGTTTAAAAATCAGTACAAGGCACTAGAAAACCATTAAACTTAACATACGCAAATTTCAATTTTGAGGTATGCTTTGCGCGCAA
>JZLH01S0617655.1:22665-38191 GCA_001188425.1 Eucidaris tribuloides
CACACACACACACACACACACACACACACACACACACACACACACACACACACACACACACACACACACACACACACACACACACACACACACACACACACACACACACACACACACACACACACAATATCAAACCAGTTCTGCTTCAACTGCAAATCAGATAATATGACCAGAATCAAAATTGGAATATAAATAATGATAAACAAGCCATTTTGATGCACTTCAGAAAAAAAAAAAACAACAACTAAATAAATGACTAGACATGCATGAATTCAAAATAGTGTCAAGATCAGGGCAAACTCGCACTATGCCAAACAGAATCAAAATCTGCAAAGAAAATAAGGGAGAACTAGCATTTTTAGTCATTTTTTCATTGATTTTGAACAAGTGTGCACAAAATTAATACATTTTAAATGTACTCAAGCCATGACAATATCTCACAAATTGGCAGTTACATCCTGGTGAGTACAGTCTCCAATCGCATATCCACTACACAAACAAAGTGGTATCTTCAATGCATGAAAAAAAAGGCATCAAACACATTCAAGTCAAGATGCAAGTTCCATTTAATATTATAAAACAACATATATAATGCACTCTAATATAATCTAAAATACAATTTAATTTGGTCACATCATGTGCGCAAACGGTTTTGTGGAAGTGTTTCACACACTTGCGTGTAACTACACATTGCTGTATTACAGCAAAGTATTCACTAAACAAATAACTACTTATATGCATCTAAGGAATGGTTAAATATAGCCCAAGGTTCTACATCAATGTTCTTAGACAAGAAAATGCCAGAGATAAAAATATACCACTTTGATTATAATTACAATTTACAGTACATACACATAAAAACACAGACACTTAAAAACAGATTAACAAATTCCACAAAATATTGCCCAGTACAGAATGATATTACATACAAACAAAATTCTAATATTCTATGTCCTCAAGTAAAAAATCATGAACTTGCATTTCTATTTTTTTTTGTCTTTGGAGTGTTCATACTTTGTGTTTGTTTATAAACCCTATGAATATTGACCCCTCTACTGAACTTGCACTTTCACTCCTTTTTTCACCATAACTAAGCCCCCCCCCCCTCTCCCCCCAACCGTTTACCTGTCCAAGGAAACCTCAGGTCCGATCCACCTGACCTGTAAGTTACAAAAATATTTATTTGTATAATTTGTAAAATTCATGATAGCTGAGTAATTGTTAGTCATCCACATCCCACGTAAGCATGATTATTTGTTTACTGATTAATATACTGCACATCACTTTTGCAAGATTTGACCAAAATTGCAATATTTAAAGATCTTTGTTATAATTGGTGTTCACTTACAGCAGCATCTGAATTTCTGCACTCATCCACTATTTCAGATAGTTTTACTCGTCCCATCTAAATGGATAAATTATGCCAATGTATGTAGCAATATTAGAGGTAATAATACAGGGACGATTGTGCTTCTCATTATTGTAGGTTATAACAGCTGCAATTAACACTATATGGCACAAAGCATTTCAATCTACTGGATTCTGTAATCAGTACTTTACAATGCTCACAAAGTTCATAACTTATATTTCCATTTATTTCAATCACCAGTATGAGAACTAAAATTTTGGGCAGTTAGTTTGGATTTCATCATCTTTCCTTTGGCCATAACAATTCAGATTACTGGATACATGATTACATAGGATTTAAATCTGGGGGTCAGTAATTACCTAGAATTTGAAAAATGCAAAAGAAAAGCAATAGCCGTTTAGTGTACGTTCTATGGTAGGAATTTTTCTCTCGCGAGAAAAAATTCAAATCAGAGTCTAACGGTCACTTTTATTCCACTAAAACTGAATTTCTAGCTCCCATATTTTGCTAAAGGTTCCCAGATGGCATTTTCTTCTCAATGCCATTGTATTTACACAATGTTAATTTTTAGGCATGCAAAAGAGATGCCCCGCTTTTAAATCCTATTATGTTTTACACCAAATTTTGCCATTGCAATGTATTTTATTAATATTAACTTCAAAACGACATATTTTTGTTCTAATTGCACAAAAAACCTGGCCCTTTGATGTATAACTTGAGTAAGTAACTACCCCAATGTCCATGCACTGGTCAACAAACTAAGCTGCATTATGTAATACCACTGTAACTAGTGTACTTGGAAATGAAAATAACATAATGCCAGGAGTGGTTTCAACTGGCATGAATGATATTGGCAAAACCAAATTAGACTAATAACCCTTTGATCCCTTGATATTATAACCATTGACATTGTTGGTTTTGTGTGGAGTTAAAAGTAAATGACATGATTGGGGGTAGTCCTCAAGCACGGAGGTACCTCTACCTCCATGAATCAAGTAAACTATGCAAGGATTCTTTTGTGAAAATCTTGTAGTCAAATGTTGACTCATTCTAAAATAACTAATGTCAATATCACTTGTGGCAGGCAAACCTTCTGTGTGGCTCTCTATGGGTCTTATTTTTATTGTGCCCCGATAGAACTTATGTTTATGCTTGATTCTCCTAAAGTATACAAATTCGAGACAAATCCTTCCAGTCGGGAGATCTACTCCAGCTGGTGTATAGTTGGTATATATCTCAGGTGATTTGGCTTTTGGGGCATTTTCAAGTGTTCCCAATCATATCACTAACCTTTAAGCTGTGACACATGACTTTTGGGGATGCGTGTGGTTTGGATGACCTTTGGTGAGAAGTGGTGAACTGACAACCATATTTCTTGATGTATTTTGATCATTTAGATTGATCTTTATTTCATTCACCACAAAACATTTTGACAGACATAAAATCACATCTATATATTAAAACATCCAAACAAAACAAAGACATATATGCAGTCACTAGAATTATACAATCAATAATACACATGTATAATGGAGAGACAACTAAATAACAGAATGGGTCTTATTGATACTGCCACCTCTATGGAAAAAAAGGTTTAAAGTTGGTCATAGTCTGTGCCATTTGTATTCATCCATATTTCACACACTGATTAAATACATTACTCTGAATACAAGCCAAATAAAACTGACCCAGCATTAACTAAATATCCATATATGTGCGTTACTTACAATAAAATATCTGTTTTGTATAAACACTCTTTCAACATATACATATATACAGTATCTATAAACATTTAAAAGATACCATATAAAATCTCTGGATGGTATTTCATCTAAAAGTAATATGCATGTATGACTGATTGTATAACTGCATAACTGAATGCATTCAGCAAGACTACCACATTACAGAAACTCAATTCATTGTGTTGTACAGGCAGACATGAATATCATTTTAGCAAGGTGAATTGTAACATTTTGTTACATCTTGCAACATATGATCTCTCTTTCCAAACTCAATTTACTACAGAGCTGAATATAAAGTAGCTATTAAAGATAATCATGGAATGTCCATAACATTATCAAAATAATTCATGAATGATATTCACATTTATTTCCCCCTAGGATAATAATCTTCAATGCTGTGTACAATGTACTTGTACATGGTGTTTTTCATCTGTACACGAACTATGATCAAAATCATATATCAATCTTTGGAAATAGCACATTCAAAGCCTCAGCACCTCTGAATTTACATCTCTGAAAACAATCAACAGATCCAGCTAGTACTCCTTGTTTAGAGAATAGAGAGATTTCCAAAATTCTGCTCCCCTGTCAAACGTTAAATGTCATATCCTCTTCTTGAATGCTAATACCCAGAAATAGGTCCGTTGTACAGTTGTATATGCAACAGCTTCAATAATTCCTTTCTGTGTTGCAAGTGGTTGAATGGTTCAGTCAAACTTAAACTATATTCAACAGGTTATAACATCACCATAACCATAACAGAATACATGTACAGGTTTGCATATTAAATTGGATTGCCTGCTGCATCAGTTACACTGTGTTGATACTGAAGACAATTTGAATTACAACCATCTTTACTAGACCATCAAAGCTAAAATCTAAATGCTTTTATACAATTATGGTTAACAGTCAACTATCTGGCCACTGAAATGAGGCATACAGTATATAATTATATGCTGCAGGTATTAACCGTAGCAGAAATTCCTGACAAATTCGGGTAAAATGGGATGATAAATACCACCACTGCCACCACCGGAAATGGTGATGCCCATGTCTCACTTTTATTACATTACAAAATAATAATAAAACATATTTATAACAAACCTACCAGCTGATTTACAGTAGTCCAAGCATAAAATCATGGAGGTATAGTGTTTCAATTTTTGTACTGATGTAGGTGTATTGTGTTAAGTGTAGCAATGTCTACCTGAATTAACTATAGTACCACTGTAAGTCATGTATCATAAGTTATTGATTGGCTTTGTCTTATGGTAACTGTTACTGGTATTTTACTATCATGTGATGATGGGACAGCACACTCAAAGACAGAGTACGGGATTTGCATGTCAGAAAACGGCAAAATGAATGAAATCAGCTCAAATCATTCACAATGTGAAGATTAGTAAACACTTGTCATAGAGCCTTTGGGTAGAGTAGTTTTGGTAAAAATCTGGACATTTAAACTTCAAAATTTACAGTGACGTTAACGTGCACGGGCCATTCCAAAATTGTCCGATCAGCCATTAGCCGAAGGTGGCAAGGAGTTTAGCCGTTTAACCAATCAGTGTGCTCCACTGGTCATGTGAACGTATACATAACTGCGATTCACAATTTGAGCAAAAATTTAAACTAGTGGAAAGAACAATATGCTGGTAACGTATCGTTATTAGTTCTTCTCATAAAACAACAAATTCATGACGTATTGATCTCAAACTTTCAACACACCATTTGTAAGTACTAAACTACCGTTTGGTATTGATAATGAAGGGAAGTAATGGAGTTGCAAATCCCAAACTCAATTTTTAAAGGCAAAATATTTCCAGTTTCAAAAAATCTGAACTACATGATTTCCCATGCAACCAGTGTCTCTGATAAGGTCTAAAAATGAAGCCCTGAAAACACTGCAGTTCAAAATGATCATAAAGTGCTTCTAAAAAGTGAAAATCATTGAGCTACCATTCCACTCTTCCCCCACTGACTTGTGTATTGCAGAATTTTCATCAGTTGAGAATAATTCATGTGCCGATTTTTATCTACACATAGTTTGCTAATGACAGCATAACTGTCCACAGTTTTGTGTTCTAGGGTGTTTAATTGTCCATTCAAACACTGTCAGATATGTCAGGTAGCAAAGTTTGACAAAGTTTTTTTTTTTTTTTTTTAATTGGGGCTTTCACAATGTTATATAGTGTCCTTAAAGCCCTTTTGTGCATGAAGCTAGTAACAGGACCATAACGCCTAACAAATATCAGCCGAACTAAGGAAAAATCTGAGGCCGAGTCCGAGTCACCAAGATAATGTGATATTTTAGGGCATTGTTTTAACCTTTTAAAATTACTTTGAAATACCACAATCAATTAAACACAATCATTCAACCAATCTGCCATTCATTCCAATCAACCGATCACTGAAATTTATCAATATAAGATAAAAAATCAAACAAAATAAAGCAAAAGCTGCAGATTTTGAAGTATGCAATCTTTGACGTAGGCTAATGTCATCAGAACATCTAGCAAATTAACGGCCATCAACTTTCACAGCAGGCCTACTTGTCTTGCTGTAGTATATAGAGCAGCGACATCATAGAAAAATTACATTGAATCACATGAATAACTGTGTTTCATTTACGGGCCAAGTATAGATGGAAGTAATCAGAGGTGAATTTACTTAGCTTCAAGTTATATGAGGATTTCCATAATTCAGAATTTTAGTTGAAAATACATTACATGTTCTTCAAAATGCATGTCCAAGCAAGTTAAATGGGGTTTATTTTTGGAATCTCCAGATCCACTAAAATCTTCTGGCCTCGACCCGATTGACCGAGGCCGCATGTTACGAGGGCGAGGACGAGTCACGGGACTACGAGGCCGAGGCCAAGGACTGGCAAAATCGGCCTCGAGTCCTCCATCCCTGCTTCTCAAACAGACAATATTCATCTCACGTACAGCGTATATTCTATGTTATAACATTGCACACAGACCTGTGGTACGAAAGTTAATTTTCATGAAAATACATCTAATAGAATTATTTACAATTCAAATTGCATGAAATTGTTTTGCTGAATTTTATTAAATAACTATTTCAAAATGTGATTACTGAATCATTGGTCTATTTCTCTGAAAAAAATTGAATCCCAAACTCTAATTATTGCATTTTGCTAAATTTTAATCACTGTATTTTGACAATTCTTTCTGCAACTGGATGAATCTGGGCTACAAAGTTCCATCATCATCATTATCATCTAAAATGTTACCCTCTGAAATTTGACGACACTCACTTCAAAGAGCTTAGTAAGCAAAGAATAAACTCAGCAACATAAACTACCTACCAGCTGTAGAGACCAGACAGTCTTGGACGTCCTAGATCACATAGGTCAGTAAATGACCTTGTCACCTTGCACTTAAAAGAAGCAAAATAAGTTACAGGCGACTCCCGTTATAACGAAGTCCTCAGGAGCGGCAGTTTTCTTTGATTGTATCGAAATTTCGCTGTAACCGAACAGTCAAAGTATATAAAGGTGTATAGATAATAAACTTGGGACCTAATTTTTTTACTTTGTTGTAACAGTAAGTTTCTTATAGATGTGTTCGTTTTAATGGGAGTGCACTGTACTGTATTTGCAGTTTTGCACAGGTTTGGTGCACCATCCGTTGGATAGCTCAATTTATTATTTTTTTTTAGGTATGTTTGTTTGAACTTTGTTGTAACCTTAACTGATGCCTACAGGACTTCTCTCCACATGATTGGTTACCTGATATAGTGGTCTGAGTGGACAATTCTTTTACAGGTTACCATAACACCCAAACTCAACAAGCTACAAAGTAAGGGGCAATCACATTTTCCAGATGGATAGAACGTCATCCACAAAAAGCTACTGATGCCTATACAGCTCAACTTTTTTTTTCAATGTTTACTCCTGAACATTTTTATGATCATTTCCTGCCAAGTTGGTCTGTTGTGGATTTTGTCTTGTTTCCATGAAACGACACAAGAATGAAATACATCAGCTGCTCAACTGTTTCTTTGTAAGATAAGAGTGAGGAAATTTTTGGAACTTTTCTATGTCACTTGTAGATTTTTTTGTTTTTCTTTGTTTTGTTCTAGATCATTTATGATAGATTTCACTTACATGTTAATAATGTCTTTTAGGAGAGCAAAATTTACTGGGTGCACTATGCTGCGAGTCATGTTCAGAGGTAGATGGATGGATGGGGTGTATGGGTAGCACACTTGCATGAAATTAATGAGGTATTAATCTTATTTGCATCGCAGGACTGTATCTACCAACAATATGGATACATGTAATTGGGTTATGTAGCTAACAATGACACCAAGTGTCAGACAAAATATTCATGAGAATCAGACATAATAAAGACATGTCAAAGGTCATACATGTGATATTACCAACCAGTAATAATCACAGATATTGAATATTGATGAGAGATTTATCATGTCTCTACCTCTATCCATGTCTTTATTGATTACTCAGTGAGGCAAGTCTTGGGCATGGAGTGTGACTGTCATGAACAACTTTTGTCTGAGACAGGTAGGCTCAAAATATGGGCCATTCCACAGTAAAGTGAGGGAAATATGACACCCCCCCCCCCCCCGAGGAAGAGGAATTCCGCCCCCGGCAAGCAAAACTAAATTTGCACTCCTTTTTCTGCCAATAGCTGATTTTCTAAACTTTAGTTCCACCTCCCCATGCCCAAACCAGCTCACGCTGTTATATGCCTCGAGGGGAGAGTATAGTCATTTTACTTATTCATTTTGAAATGTAGTCAACTAATAAATATATTTCACCTGAAATTAAAATGACAAGTCAATCATTTACAGGGTACAAACTACAAAGGTTTGTACAATTTACACACATTCATGGTAAAGAATGGCCCTTGAATTGACTTGGTCATGAATACATTAGTATAGGGTTGGACCCAGGATCCCATATAGATCTAACCAGTAGATAGATCTACACACAATTTCTGAACACTTCCCTACAATCTGAGTACAATTAAATAACAGTAGGTGCATTAATTAACAAACCTGTATCACTTCAATACATTAAAAATGGAAAATATAGTAAATTGTACTTAGGAATACGTCCTTCAGAAATAAATATATTGTACTGTGCATAAGCTGCTGTGTAATCTCTGATATGAATTCTGCTTTCTTACGAGCTGATAAAATTCAACAAGTAATAATTTGTGCAATAATTTAAGAATATAAAAAAGACACCAGGCAAGCTACTCCTGAGGACAGCTGCCCCAGTTCCATTACCTGTGACCATGCCAGGCCTTTAACACACGATACAATTCTGGTCCAGCACCATTTATAGCTTATATAATACAACTAATTCATGAATAATAATTTAGTTCTGGCATAAAAATAGGAATGTTCCTTATCAAAATCTTGAGTAAGAGGCAGAATAATTCCCATGATTGATAGTAATATACGTGTACAATTAATTTGTAATTTTGTATCAATTATACTCATGATCAGTTTCTGTTGTCACAAGACCTGTCTTTCTATGAAAACATTTAGAATTTATCAGGGATGGAGTCAAGACCCACTGTTCTGAGTTACAAGGCCACTGGAAAAATATATTTCCCATAGACTAATAGACATGTGGCTGGCAAAATTTGGCCTTGAGGGCTTTGAGGCCAGCCTAGACTCTATCTTTGGAATTTACACTTTAAACATCTGGAATGACTATGGAATACATGGATCAAGCTGTTCAGCGACAAGCCCGCATCAATTTCGAATCAAGGCCAGGAACTCGTCTCGTGTTTTGGGGTCCTCCCGGAAGACTCCCAACATCGTACTTGTTATCGTCTTGCTGTTAAGTTTCTGTACTCCACGCATCACCATACACATGTGGCTGCACAGAAAGAATGCAAAGAAACATCGTCAATCACCGACTACAGCACGTCTCAATAAAAATTGTGTAAGTAAAAAGAGCCCTCTTTGGCAATTAGAAAATACTGTTGTGACATGAGACTTACATCAAAGTCAAGGACACAGTCCTAGTTTTCAATGCCGTTTGTTCTGTTCAATTTGCTTGTTTTAATCTCGAGATATGTGTAGTTAACCACAAAAAGGTAAAATCAAAAGTGTGCCTTTTTTGACTGTAGTCAATGATAGCATCAGGCCCTCTTCCCAAATAAAAGTGGCACAATTGATTTTGCCCTTTCGTGGAACAACTAAAGATATCTAGAGCTTAAATTGAACACAACAAATGGCATTTGAAAGCTAAGACTGTGCCCTTGACTTTGATGTAAGCATCATACCACAATAGTATTTTCTAATTGCTAAAGAGGGTGCTTTTTCACTTGCTGATTTTTTATACACACTGTATATCCTGAAGAGTCCTGATGATTGGGTCCTGTAAGTTCTGGATGATTGGGGGAAATACATGTATGTCACATGCTTGGATGTTGCTACTGACTGACGTTGTGAGTAAATAATGACTTATCAATGTTATTAATTCAATACTAATTTGTCACTTTTCCTATAGGCATCAAGTATAGATGGGAATCTATAAAGCAATTTAGGAATTGTGTCCTAAGAAATGTGAAAATCCATTACATTTGAATATTATCCTGGTCAGGAAATTATTCTCAGGAAATTAGTTTGAACCACAAGAACAATTTATTATTACCTAACATATTAAAAATATTGAAAAATCGTTGTTTAATAATTGTCTTAAGTAATGCATGTCTCCTCAATATTGATGTAACCGTTATCACCAAAAAAGTAGAAATTTGTCAAGAAATGCTCACACATTTGCTAAATAAATCATAAATTTCAAACTGATATAATAACTCCACAAACAAAACTAATATGGAGCAGATGATATTTTATGTGAAATCTTTCATATGAAATGTAGTGAAGATAATGCAACTGTTGTCCTACATGACATCTTTCACACACAAAAGACAAGTTGTTAAGTTAAAGGAACTTACGTAGCTTCAATGACGACACCCACACCAGACGGTGCAATGGCTTGAGTGACAGCGAGAGCAATTTGTTTGGTTAATCGTTCTTGTACTGTAAAAATGAAATGGAAAAATTAAAACAAGATGAAACCAACATATTTCCCAAATCACACTCCCATATGAATGACAAAATGAGAGATATAGGCAAGGACTGGAATACACAAACAGTTCTTTTTTTCCACATCTAAATTTCCTTCAGTAAACTAGTCTTAGAATCATTAAGTCACTAAACCATGAGGACTTTAACCCAGGGTACTTTAATGTGAGTACATAATAAAGCAGGTTCTGCTACTGAGCCTTAACACATGTCTGACAGTTGCTTCTGAAGTTGCCAGAGTCTCAATATAATCCTCTTCTAATTGATAGACTTTTAATGTTGCATGTTATGTAATCAAACATGAAAAATTGTTGGTGTCATAATCTTTTAAGAAAGTTCGTTTTTGCTTAAATTTTGAAATTAATATCCACAGTTTTAAAGGAGTGCGAGTTTGCAAAATATTTCTGTCCCTAAAATAACACAGAAGGAAAGAGTATGTTAATTATATACCACCTACAGGTTGCAGTGTATTTAAAAATCTATCTTCAGAAACAAAACAAAAATCTCAATCAACTGAAATTAATTTGGTTTGATTGTATGATTAATTGATCATACAGATGGACATAAACCGTTCAATTTCTAATGAAAATCATGGCAAACATTCTCATGATGGTACTAATTTCAGAGCACAAAATATATGTACATTCCTCGTTATAAACCTAGATTATCCCATTTTACAATTCACAGTTAAAATGATCATATGATGTGTACTATTTTGTTTATTTACATGAAAATATATTGCAATTGTTTTCATTACCATCAGCAAAAATAAGTTTGGCATGTTGACATAAGTTGTGTTGTATATTAATCGATGCATCACCTCCCATGCAGTGCCCCATGTCCCAAACCACAAGAGTTCATCTGTATGTCAGTATATACTCACACCACTAAAACTGACCAAATTATCACCCTGGATAAACCTGGGCCCCATTTCGCCAAGCTTATTTGTAAACGTCGGCCCCATTTCACAAAGCTTATTTTGAATGATTTATGATAAATACCTGCGAAAAATATGCTGACGAACAAAGGGAAGTGAAGCTTTCAGTATAAAAATTTAATTTAAATTGTCATTTGTCATTGATGACATGTTTTGTGAAACACCTTTTACAAATGTAATGAATACATGATTACACGTACCTTGTAGTCTCCTGCTGTAGATTTCAACCAGTCTGTCACATAGAAAACAGATAAATGATAGAAAGGAAGGATTTCTGTTAATGGACATGCATGTAAACCCTGCGGCCGGTCCTCGTTCTGTAATGAATTCAGATAGTACAGCAACATGACAGTCTTATAAGTTGTAATACTTGCACGGGATTGGGATTCTAATTTAAATACACAGTATGCAGCATTACCTACTTTGCCATGACACACTGTACATACTAGGTGTTAAAAATAATATTTGTTAATTTTGAAAATTAATAATAATAACACAAAACTGCACAACAGATTATACTGGCATTGAGTATAGTTACAGCATAATAGTGAACATTTTTGTT
Organism: Eucidaris tribuloides; assembly: GCA_001188425.1. NCBI lineage: Eukaryota > Metazoa > Echinodermata > Echinoidea > Cidaroida > Cidaridae > Eucidaris > Eucidaris tribuloides. Next base: position 34,368 of record JZLH01S0617655.1, read on the forward strand.
TTAGGTGGTTTAAAGACGATATCAATAATCAGTTTTATGTAATTCATGCTTGTTTAAAAAGTTAGGGTTCAGATTTTGCTCAATATCCAACCCCCTGTACAAAATTGAAACTGTACAGAAATCGAATGGTGTGTGTGAGAGTGTGTGTTTCGTCCCCACACAATAGCATTAGACAATGGCTATGGATAGTGAATAAAGGCTAGCAGGCTACTTACTAATGAATATTAATAAAGCATTTATCTACGCCCGGTGTAGTGAGAGATTGGCATACCAATCTTCCATACGTGCGCGTTCACGCCATTGTATGTGTGGGACGAACCACACTCTCACACCCATTCGATTTCGTACATTTCAATTTTTACAGGGTTGGATATTGAGCAAATCTGACCAACTTTTTAAACAAGCATAATTACATTAAACTGATTCATGATCTATATTCACATATGTTAGCTTTCTATAACTATCTTAAATGCTAGGGTGAGGATGGTCACGGAAGACCTCAATTTATGATAACTGCAAACACAAACGATTTGCAATTTTAAAATCTCAGGTCAGATAAATGTACTTTCTCCTGCTTCATTAGCATTTAAGATAAATCCAACCACAATGGTTGGCGGGGGGGGCGATTGGGAGAAGGCCCAAAGTAAAATCTTAGTGAGGGTGAAAAATGTATTGCGGAGGAGGCAAGTCATATAAAACCTATTCATAAATTACACTTAATTCACTGCAACACACTAATTGCAGAAATTTGAAAATTTTCCCACCCCCCGGAAAGCTCTGCCTCAACCAAACCTCTGCCTTTCCCGTCCCCTAAACGAAAAGGTGAAAAATGATAATGCAACCTTAAGGATGACATCATACATGCCAGAGTATGCTTTAATCATAGCATACTTTACAAATTATGTCAATGACTCCCCTCAGAATACAAGGAGAGCCCACAAAAGCTTTTATTTGGACTGCAATGCCAGTAGGGCACTTGTATTTTTAGATTCAAAGGCCGACAGTAAATCAAATGAAAATTCTATTCAAGATTAGTTTCTTTTTTTTTTCAATGATCTTGCCAAAAAGCATGTCCAATCGGGGCATTTCTTTTTTTTCTCCGAGGCCCGACTTGAGGATTTATCTGAATACTTTGACATTTTATTGCCACACTGTTGTTAATCAAGTTGAATGCAAGATAGAATGTTTACATAGAGATTGGTAAAATACATGGAAATATTAATCCAGATGTATTAAATGAAAACAAATACGAGAAGAACACGTTTATTTGCATATCCAAAATGTGCTAGTCATGCTCTTATTGACTTACATCCATGTAACAATGAATGAATATCATACCTCAAATCAAGAGCTCATGATTATTTATGATTGATTTCAATTCTTTCTCTCGATAAAAACCATCATATTAATACTAGTAATATTTATAAACTCTTTCTGTAGCAATTTATTATTCAATTTTTCAAATTTTAAATAAAATTCTTTAACTTCAAGAATTGCGTCACCATAAATAACTTTTTCAATTTACATCTCCAAATCATAGTGTGATTTCTTACGCTGCAGAATAATTCATCACCAATTATACAACCTTTTCTCAATTTTATCCTATGTGAATCAAACTGAATGGGGGTAAACTGGAAGTCTAGTTTGAGATCACCCTAGTGTAAGGTTTAAAGCATTTGTATCTTATTGGCAAAACATCCTGTCGCAGGAAAATAACCCATTCTCTTAGCTTTATGCAAGGGCATGTCCTGGTAATTGGGGTCAGTGATCCCCGTATATTGACTAATGCAAAAGAAAAACCAAATAGATTTATGTACTTCTATTGTAGATTTTTTTTCTCTGCGAGAAAAATCAATCTGAGTCTAACGATCACTATAATTCCACTAAAACTGAGCTTCTAGCTCCCATATTTTGCTAAAGGTTCCCAGGTGGCATTTTCTTCTAAATGCCATTGTATTTACACAATGTTAATTTTAGGTATGCAAAAGAGATCCACTACCTTTAAGGCAACTGAAAGGGGCAAGAAAAGTCCACTTCTCTCTGGGTGAACCCCCCCCCCCCCGAAAAAAAAACCCAATAATAATAATAATACAACTAGAGCAATTCGGCTGCGCGCAGCCGATGGGGTATGCTTCCGCACCCCAGTCCCATTCCAAATTTCATGTATTCCGGGCCATGTGACCTTTGACAGTTCAACTCTGAAATCTCATTTGTTCATCAATGCCTCAAAGTTACATCAAAATCTGACACGCCATTCTAAAGTTATCATGGTAATGGGCCCAAATCAGATTATGTTTTAGGCCCTGCGACCTTGATCTTTGACCTTTTAACCTCAAAATCTAATCAATTCATTATTGCCTTATAATGCATACTTCACCCAAGTTACATGTACGCCTACATCAAAATCCGACAAGCCATTCTTAACTTATCGTGGTAACGAGCCCAAATCAGACATGTTTTAGGCCCTGTGACCTTTGACCTTTCAACCCCAAAATCTAATCACTTCGTTGTTGCCTCATGGTTCAAATCCGATCAGCCGGCAACGAGAACCGGTAACGGACGGATGGACAACCCGAAAACATATTGCCTCCGGCCCCCTTACTGGGGCGGAGGCATAAAAATCAGTGACCCTTGTACAGTGTACTATTACTATCAAATCGAGGCTACACTATAAGAATTCCAGTCACAATCTGAAATCACATTGGAAGAAATGTTATTGTAATTACCAAAAGGGCCTATTTGTATCACATAAAGTTATCACAACTGATGGTTCCCTCAATAGTAATCTTGATTACAAAAGCTTATAAATTACTTCCATGAAAAGCAGAGTTAAATACCTTGCTACTTTGCTGAGACCAAGCACTCTCTTATTTGGAAGATACCCAACAGAAACCTGCAAATAAGAAAAAATAAATGCAGTTGGGGTAATGAAAACTGATGCTTGACAACAATACATCACAAGAATAACAAGGACAACAGCAACAACTACTAAGAAAATACCATACTACATAAACTACTACTACTACTACTACTACTACTACTACTACTATACTGCTGTTACTGCTACTTCTGCTGCTGCTACTACTACTACTATACTGCTGTTACTGCTACTTCTGCTGCTGCTACTACTACTACTATTGTTGAAGTTTTATAACTACCAATTCTATATGAGTATTTTTTATGATAGTGGAGAGATTTTCCAACAGAGTTTTGAACATGTCATATTTCAAATATTTAAAGGTCAAATGTGCTAATTTTATTATGGGATCCTTATCCCATGATGTAGAGATAGTATAGATAAAATTAGGTCTAAAGACAAAGTCGTTTTCATTTTACAAGACTTTTTATCTGAAAAATAGCCAATTTGAGGACACCAAAATGTGACATGCTCAAACAGGGTATACATCTGGTGCAACTTGTCTACATATTTCAAATATATTTTTTTCTCATCTGTTGTTAATATGTTGCTACCGTCCCAGGTATGCAGGGAATAGCAAAAAATTGCACATACATTGTAACTAAAGGTTTTAAATTTCAGATTTTCCAAAAGTGGAACACGCGTTACTTTTGGTGTCCACCTTGTTTTCTGGTAACAAATGTTCCACAGCAGAGCTAGAATATGGACTAGCAAATGAGATAACTAAGTAAAACTTCTGCAATTTGAAGAATTCCCTGAATAAACAATAAACAATTTATGCAAAATTGCTTTCAAAATCTACTAAAACTAATAGATTCTGGGTACTTGAAATTAGGGGAAAGTTTTGGTGTCCAACGTAACACGTGTTCCGCCGGCGTTTTTCACAGGTAATAGTTCTGTTAATTTT
>JZLH01S0617660.1:11509-28021 GCA_001188425.1 Eucidaris tribuloides
ATGCCTGTGAAGATACTCTTTTTCCCTTCAAAACATGTATCCTGATCAAGGTTCTTTGAAATGCACCTTTTGAAATAGAAACACCAACAACAATCGAGGCATTGTCATGTTTTCTATTTTCCACAAATGTCACATTTTTGGTCCGAGTTTCGTGGACATGCAGACCCATACATGTATTTAGACATATACATGTAAACCAGGGAAAAAATACATGGGGGCTCGGTGCAATTTCACCCCCCGAAATGGCCAAAAGAGCCCCCCAAAATTGCCATAGGGTTCAATACAAAAGATAATATGAAACAGGTACATGTAAAGTAGCCCCCGACAAGGAAATTATATTTTTTTCCTTGACATACACACATACCCAGCTTAGGTCTGATGATGTTCTGGCATCTAGTCATTTACAGTATCATACCCCACCCCATCCCACCCCACCACCCCCAGTGGTGTGTTTATATGGAGAGAGTTGATGAATGACGATTACTGTCAGTCACTGAGACTTCTTACATGGTGGAGATTGTTTTAAAAAATCCAAAACATGTTGTAGGGTATTCTCAGCCTATTTTCATTGCATTATCAAAGAGATTTGCAAACAAGTTAAAGCTCAGTGACATGATTTGAAGAAATAAAAAAATGCCTTTAGAACCAAACTGGTTGAAAGATAGACCAAATGTACGCCAGCTGGAGTGGATCTCCTGGCTGAAAAGATTTGTCTTGAGTTTGTTTACTTAAGAAGAATCAAGCATGAACAGGCCAGCAGTTTAAGTTTACCGGGGCACGGTAGATTTAATCCCCATTGAAGGCTACACTTCAAATTTGTCTGTTACAAGGCATACTGATGGACATTATTTCAAAATGAGTCAACTTTTGATGACAAAATTTTCACAGTAGAATCCCTGCAAATTGATTCTGAAATAGTTTTTACCCCAAGTTGAAGACTACCCCAATCATGTAATTTACCTTTAATACTTTATTTAAAAAACAAACAAATATTTCCCCTACAAATGATTATTTTACAGGCAATCCCTCTTTGTGTAAAGTTGGGGGCATGTTTTTCAAACTGTAATGCATGTTCTACATGTACATTTCTCTTTAAATCTGTCAATTGTACAAATATCATTGTTTCTATTACCGTCATTTAACTTGTATATATTTCTTTCTTTATTTTCCTATTTTCAGAGGATATGCTGGATCCATCTGTTCATCCAAGAACAAGTACATTATTTCTGACCAAGTCAGAAATGTTAGGTAAATATGAAAACGGAGTTATAAACCTATCAATTGTATTAAAGACACACCCCTCGACCCCCAGGAATGGTGCGTCATGGGTGGGCCATTTACCAACAAGTAATGACGCAGGGTACCGTCATGGAAGCATTTGGTCCGTCACAGCATGGTGAATGGGTGCGTCAGTTTGTATACGTTTAAATAGGCCTAGGCACAGTCATTGTAAGAAAATGGTCCGTCATAGTCGAGACACAGAGGTGCATCATGGTATATGAAAATCCGACTCACGTTTGACAAGTGACGCACCATTCCCGGGGGTCGAGGGGTGCGTCTTACAATTGATAGGTGTATTATACATCTCTGTGATAGAATCAAATTATCTGGAGGTCAAATGCCCTACATTTAAAAATAATGCCTAAATGATCTAGATATTTAGTAGAATTTTCCCAAAGTACACTTGTTTGAGGGGAACAGAAGTACTTGGCTTTTGCCATGATTTCACTGGTGTACAGTAATATTCAGACATGTACATTTTCAGAATTTTAAACAAACATTCAGAAAAATAATGGTAAAAAGTCAGAAATATGCAATTTAGAATTCATGCAAATAAGATCCATTGTAGCATCTAGTTCTGTAGAATGTTGTCCAACTTGATCGATTTCTGTTCATTTTCAAATATAATTCAAGAAAAGGTGTTCCAGATGGGCTCTCTTTGAGCTTTAAAGGTAGAGTTCGGGATTTGCACGCCAGAAAACGGCAAAATGAATAAAATCAACTCAAAAAGTTCACAATGTGAAGGTTAGTATAAATAAACACCTGACATAGAACCTTTGGATAGAATATGTAGTTTTGTTGAAAGTCTGGATGGTTAAATTTCTAAATTTGCGAAGTGGTGAGCACATTTCGTCAGTTCCAAAATTGTCTGATTGGCCGCTAGCTAAAGGTCGCACAGAGTTCAACCGATAAAACCATAGCAGTGTAAGTAGTTGCCCACTGCCCATCAGCTGGTCATGCGTACCATGATCTGCAATTCGAGCAAATTTAAACTCATGGAAACATCAATATTGTGGTAGCATATCGTTATTAGTTTTTTTAATAAAACAATAAGTTCTTGACGTATGGATCTCAAATTTTCAACACACCATTTTAAGAACTTTACTACCATTTGGTAATCATAATAAAGGGATTCAATGCCCAGTCTGAGTCCAAGTCCACTACAATATGAACCCTTGAGTCCAGACTAGACTACAACAACAGTGTCTGGGGCTGTTGGTAATATTGCCCCCATCTAGACCTCCCTCTTCCCCCCTCCTCCCCCTCCCCCCTCCTCCCCCCTCCCCCCCTACCCCCCCCCCTCTGACTCAACCACCCTTTTGGATCGGGCCTCAGCTGAAAACTTCAGGATTTCCTTTTGGAACCACCCTGTAGCATCCATGTTTTATTGGAAGTATATGTATGTCCACAAAGCAAGTGGGCGTACGAAACAAATCATTAACTAAATACTGCCAGCACTTTGTTTAACGATGTGTCATTCGGCCCCTGTACGAGTATGAACTTACAAGGTTGTAGTACCCAGCTAGTTGGCATTGGCTAGTTTGAGAATACAAGGCAATGTATGATACATACAGCATACTGCTAAAATAGAATGGTTATACTGTGCTTACATGTATATCTGAAGGAAATTGTTCAACCTACAGTGCAGTCATGGTCTAGTTTTGTAGAGATAGTGTACATTAGTGTACAGCAAAAAAACAATATGTCAATATGCTAATATGATAAGCCATGGTTCTGACAATTTGCATGAATATCTGCTGATGTATCTTTTCTCATTCTCTTTTTAGAAGCGTCAAAAGACAAGAAAAACAACTGTGTAGATCACAGGCACAGCGCTCTGAGCAAGAAGTACAGCTCTTGTTCAACTATCTTCATCGATGACAGCACAGTATCACAGCCAAATCTTAAATCAACAATTAGATGGTAAGAAATGTGAAAGAAATGGTGGATCAAAGTGAACCACTTGAAGTAGAAATGTGACATGAAAACCAACCACTAAAGGGTCAAAGAGTGCATGTGTGAGGTTAAAACCTACCATTAACCCTAATCAGCCCGGGCTTTTTTGAAATTGCATAGCCCGGGGGGGGGGCTAATTTGGCCCCCCCCTGAGATCTCGGCCGTAGATCGCGCAATCGCCGCGAAAATTTGCACGTGCATAGAGCCGGACGTAATCTCCAAGACTGTATGGTTAGACTTTTGAAAAATAATTATCTTCTATTTTTTAAGTAATTAATTATGCATATTTATGTATAAAATCATATTTTTGCCCGTAACTCCCTTAAAACAGCTCACAGAATGTTAATTTTTGGTCATAATATTCTTTTTGACATTTCTAACAATTATCTGTAAAAAAAAATGCTGAATTCGAATTAATTTCTTATGTATTTTTATTGTTTTTCGATGAATTTCTCCGGCGCACTTTTGCGATCATAATAGCATGAATTAGTTACATTTCAATCAGGAAGTAAAAATAATCCAACTTATGACTTTGATGTAAAACCCAATTTGCATTGAAATAAACACACGATTTTATGTTTTTGAGCGATTTTGGTGTTGCAGCCAGTTACAAAGTTGCGTGAACTCCGCCGAACCGGTACCCGTGATGTCGCGATTTTGGTCTCAAAGTATGCGCAACACTTGAAAGTAAAAACTGTCATGCGAGCGACGTGCGTCAAAGAATTCGCGCGCGGAATGGCGCGAACTTTGTCGAGGGGGGGGCTATTTTAGCCCCCCCCCCCCCCCGGGCCAGATAGGCGTTAAAGGTTAACACACTGAGACTTGAGGTTACAGACACACTAGGGTATAAAATCCAGAAATGTTAATTAATCAACTCTAAGAGTCAGAAATTGGATGTTAGTTCAGCTTCTTCATTGATCTCTAATTATACACGTTTATACAACATGACAAAAGAAATGCAAATTTTAATTTGAAGCATGAGTTGCACATGTGTTGAATAACTCTCTTTATTTCATTTTTTTTTTCTTTTTGTAAAGATTCAACTCCTGTTACATTTTGTGCAATGATTAGTACTTTCTGTTTCTCAAATTGTATGTTACCATTGTAAATGATCTTCAAACAAAAATTTTGGTACCATTTTGTATATTTCAAACATATGTTTTTACCATTGAGGGCTAGAATGGTACATACTTGTATTCAGAAGACAGAGGCTGTACCCAGTAGTTTAAATGAAACATTAGTTTGCAGAAATTTATATAATTGTTTATAATACTCATACAACTGTTTGTTTCCTACTTTATCATTAGTGTGGCACTTGCAATATACTATCATATCAAGAACAGAGATGCCAGCAGACAAATGGATATATTTGACGAGAAACACTATCCTCTATCAGTAAGTATTACAGTATTATAAAGGGAAACCCAACTTCAATTCCATATCTCTCAAAATAGATAACATAGAAGTGATATCAAGGAATTTTTAGATATTTGTTTTACATTCATATGGTAAGTTGGTCATTCATATTCAGTCATGGATGACTGCTCCGCCATCAATTTAGCAAAACATGTACTGAAACTATTTATATAGTGTGCATGAAAATGCATTGAAGGCCCACTGTGAATGGCCAATTTACTGACACAGAAGATACAGTATGTAAATGTAAGAACTACAGTACATGTAGTCTAAAAAAAAATAATGAAATGATATAAATTTTTGCAACGTCATTGTGGTCTCACTGAAAGAGGAAAACAATTATGCACCACGTGATACCACTGAGTATCATTGTACTTGGAGATACCACATTGTGTAGTGCCCTCTTGTGTTCATTGGAAGTACAGTTTCGTAGTGATGGTGTATGTGTTGCACTGGGACACAACATATGGACATCAAGTCACATTAAAACTGACAAAAAGTCAAGTGGAAATGATGTTGAAGTTGTTATTTGTAAGGCCTTTAGTGCTGCATAAGACCACTACACAAAACATTTTTGCACAAACAATGATATAGAAGTTTTCAACATTGAAAGCACACTACAAAATTAAGTTTTAGACAAAATGGTAACCTGCAGGGAACAGTGTTAAAAAAATATAAATCATTCAACAAAATGACAGATTTCTTTGTGGCACCCGGGATACCATTTACTATATGTAATCAAAATGCTGTACTTAACATAGGCTGTTTATATATCATTGAGCAAAACATTGGTACCCCCGTTTTAATTATTTAGTCAAAAGAGGGTGATATGTGATCCGTCGCCACGATACCCTGATAAAGTCGCACAACCCAAAGGTAAGGACAGTGCCAAATAACGTAATTTTGGTATAAAGCATGAAAGTGAAGTGTCCTCAAATATCCAAAGTTTAACGACCTTCACATGTTGCAAAAGTTTGAATGTTTATATTTTTCACCCAAAGGAATGTTCTTCCTATGTTCAGGTTTCATAAGATTTGCGACTTTATCACAGTATCCTGGTGAGAGGTCACATATTCCACTGTAACGGTGGACTTTGAATGCAAAGTTACTCAACATTATTTTAGTTTATACATGTAGCAAAGAAGCAATGACACAAACATTCAGCATTTCTGAAATTCCACTAATTAACTAGCAAGTAGCATACTTTTGTTATTCTAGGCTGTTCTTCTTTTCTTTTGTATGTGCATCATAAAATTTTTTATCTTAATCTTCTTTGTGTGTGTTTTTTTTATTTTCGCAGAAAACGCCCGTGCCAGATGATTACGACAGACATAATCCTGAACACAGACACATTTATAAGTTTATTCGCATGTTATTTAATGCAGCTCAACTCACGTCAGAATGTGCAATAGTTACTTTAGTAAGTACATTCATTGAATATATTTCTGTTCTATTTTTAGTAATTGTGGGACTGAAGTAAAACAAACCGATGTGTTGGTATTAAACCAGATATGATACATGCACATGAGGATATGCTGATGTGTTATACGATGTCTGTGTATTTTTTCTGGTTTTATTGCCTTGTTTGTTTGGGTTTTTTTTTTTGGTTAAACCATGTGAATGGTCATAAATCTAATCAGAGCTTTACATCATCTAAAAATAAAATAAGATTTCAATGTGTTTTAAAGTATCACCACATTAAAAAATCATGTATAGGGCACATAATCATTTGCACAATCTGTCAGAAACGTTATTATGTAATACTCTTTCGCCCACTTCAAGACCATTTTTAACATTATGGATGTCCCATTTAAAAAAACTGTCAAACTTTGATATCTGACCTATGTGATAATGTTGAATGGACAAATAAACATCCTACAACACAAATAGACAGTTGTGCTGTCACTCGTAAAATGTGCACAGATATACATCGGTACATGAATTAATATCCTTATAACAAAAATTCTGTACCACAACAGTCTATGAGGAAAACCTGGATTGGTCAACCATTGATTTTCACTTTTTAAAAGCAATTGATGATTGTTATGAACTCTTTTTTTTTTCAGGGCTTCAGTTTTAGTCCTTGTAGAACTGCTGGTATAACATTTCTCATTGTCCATAATAACTTGTCCCAATAAAACGTTTGTTTAACATTGCATTTAAAGTTGTGTACCAAAATATTCTGATCACTCTATTAAATAACACTTTTTCCATGTAATTTCTTCTCTTTTTTTAGGTCTACCTAGAAAGATTGTTAACGTATGCAGAAATCAACATCACTCCTGGTAATTGGAAACGAATGGTTCTCGGTGCTATACTCCTGGCTTCCAAGGTTTGGGATGACCAGGCAGTCTGGAACGTAGACTACTGTCAGATCCTCCGGGAGTTAACAGTAGAAGACATGTAAGATTGGGGATATCCTCATAACTTTCTCTTAAACATATGAATAGTTGAGTGGACTTAGGAATATTAGGGAGTTTGAAATTAATGCGTTGACATCAGGGGTTGACGTCCGTTTCAAGCACTGCGCATTTGTCGACGTCAACCTTATGTCCACCTCCAGATTTTCGAACGCGTTCACCCCCTATTTCCCGTCAACCCAAATGTAGCTCAACGCAGTCACCGTGCTTGTTTTGGGTATGTGCATTCAGCGTGCTGAGGACCAAGACTCAGCGAGTGGGTTTATAGAGTGCAATACCAGAAGAGTATATCAACATTACATTTTCCCATAATCCTGGTACCTTGAATCAAACATTCATGACCCATTTGTATCCCATTTGTAACCAAACTTGGATAATAAATTAAGATGCCTTTCAGGGACTCCAATGTTATGTTGAAGGTCATGTATGTATGTCAAAGGTCAAATGTCAAATTTAAAGGTAATATAGTGAGACACATTAGGGAGAAGTGAAGGGAGGAGGTAGGGGCAATTTTTGTGAATGCAAGGTAAAACCAGCCACCCCCGTGAACAGGGACTAAACCGGATTTAAAATCTGGACTACTACTACTACAGTGCACTCTCGATATAAAGAAGTCCTTGAGACCCATCAAATTTGTTCTTTATAATGAAATTTCTTTATAACGGGGTTGCAAAAATAATGAAATACAAATGAAATCTGAAATATGGGACCAGTGATTTTACTACTTTATAATGAAATTTTGTTATATCAGTGTTCTTTATTTCACTGTACTACATTATGGATATCGCCTTGTTCAATATTTCCCTTCTTCATACTGATTTGTAATATTTCTTATGTTGTATATTAACATCTGCAGGAACGAATTAGAAAGGCAATTTCTGGAGCTGCTCCAGTTCAACATCAACGTGCCAGCCAGTGTCTATGCCAAGTACTACTTCGACCTCCGAGAACTCGCCGATACCTACGAACTTGCCTTCCCTCTTGAACCCCTCAACACGGAGAGAGCAACAAAGCTAGAGGTATAACAATATTAATGCGATATGATTATATTTAATGCAGTATCATCATCTTTAACCCCTTGGGCTTGATGCTATACAGCACTATTGTTCATTGAGAGATGACGCGATTTGCACGTGTTTGACTTTGAAAGGAATATAAACCCATATATTCTGATAAAATACCTCCCACAATACTAGTCAAAATTGTGTAATTTCGGGGACAGGTGAATTTCTACCATTTATCCGGTGTTTGACCGAAATTTTTGTCATATATTCTGGGCTTCTGTAGAAGCCCGTCATCTCTGAGTGTGCAATGTACTGGGCTTCTGTACAAGCCCATCGTCCCCAAGGAGTTAATCTTTTACTAAAATCCACTAGCATTTTATAGAGAATATTCGTAAGTAGTAATAGTGCAAAACTTTGCATATCCAACATATATACCAAGTGAATTTCTAACATCTGCTGTGCATGACTACAAACTTTCATACAATGTATAATTTGTATTTCAATAGCAACATCTTCATCATCATTCATCAGTCATCACATTTCATCTTTATTCTTTAAGTCTGAAAAACATACAAAAATTGCAATAAAGACATAAATATATGTGTATATCAAACAAAATTACAAGCGTGAACATGATTATTAACGCATTAAAGCAGTTTATTTGGGGTTAATAATGCAGTTGCAGGGCATACCTGAAAAATCCTATAGTTGACCTGGGGACGAGGTAGTATATACTGTATTATAAATTTGAAACACAGCCATTAAAATACCGTAAGTGGGACCCAGCCTGACCTCAGCCATGCCTAGATTTCAACTACAATCTGTAGGTAAAAATTTACAATTTACAATTATGATTTCACTTGAAGGCAGTAGATCTCATTTGTAAACATCCCCATTAGGAAAAGATAATCTATGCCATTAGGTTATTGATGAAGGGCATGTCTGTGAAATCTGGGGATTAGTAATTACCTAGAATTCGAAAAATGCGGAAAAAAAACAATAGTCTAGTGTACGTTCTAAGGTAGGAATTTTTTTCTTGCGAGAAAAAATTCAAATCTGAGTCTAACGGTCACTATAATTCTACTAAAACTGAGTTTCGTGCTCCTATATTTTGCTGAAGGTTCCCAGATGGCATTTTCTTCTAAATGCCATTGTATTTACACAATGTTAATTTTTAGGCATGCAAAAGAGATGCCCTGCCTTTAAATTCTTTCATTTTGGATTACTCCGTGTTCATTATTTTCCCCACTGACATGTACATGTATATGTATGTTTAGCAAAATCTACTTTACACCTGCACCATTTGTTATTTATGAGTTTCTTATTGCTCTTCCCATCTAGATCTTTTCAAAAGCAGCAGACGAGAAGTCGCGCGAGTTCACCGTGCAGTCCAACATGAAGCGCTCGCGGAGTGCGGACAGTATCCACATAGTGCCTCGATACTCTAACGCCATCATATCGTGACCGTTGCCTAGCAACCAAACGTGTAACCGTCTCAGAAGTCGCCAAAGCTTGGTGATATATTCGGCCCAGGCGTCGTCTCGTGTTCTGCGACTAGCGTTAGAAAAGCACAACAATCACATCAAATGTGAGCTGAGCCAAAGTGGTGACGAATCGGGATATCGGTGGTTAAGTTGTATGCGTAAATGTACTCGGGACCAACAAAACGGTCTGCTTTGTTTTTAGATTATCTGCAAAATGTACAACAGGTCTGCACCGGATCACGTAATGCATGCATCTGTCTCACAATCTTCTAGTATTCTCCACTGCATATATTAAAGGCCCACTGTCAAGGGTCAACTCAACCATCCAGAGGATGAGGACTAGTCTTAACCCGTTGGAGACGATTTGATTTCTGTATAACACGCATTTTCCATAGACTCCAACACGAGTTAATTCGTACTTAGTCTCCAACGGGTTAAGAAAAAGGCACATACTCACGAATATGGACTGTTGCAGCACCATCCATAGTCTACAGATAGCAGGAAAACAAATGCTTTATATTACTACTCCAGCAGAATTTTTGCATTGCATTATGAGTAGCGTTAGTGCCCCAATTTTAAAATTAGAGTCAAAGGAGGGCATTTTTCCATTCTGTCACGACAGTGGGCCTGTAACCTTGAACATTAACCCGTTGACTACGAGATTCCGTAAATCCCTATAGACTTTGTACAGGGCCCATCCGGTTCCCGTAAGCAATGGGTCCAACCTTAAAATCAAAGAAAACCTGGAAAATGACTTCCCATTTTTTTCAGTCAGGGAAAAGTGAGGGAATTTGAGAAAAGTCCCTTCAAATCATGGAAAAATCAGGAAATTTTGTTTGTCCAGTGTTCCAGTTTCTCGTCCCGTGTCCATAGTATGAACATGAGGTGAGAAAGAAATAGACAAAGAAAGAAATAGCTCAAAATAGTGATTGTGGAATTTTTAAATTCCATCAGGAAAAAAATCAGGGAATTTTTGTTTGAATGAAGTGCTGGGAGCCCTGATTTATATTCTCCTAATTGTGTAGAATTTTGTGCAAGTTTTTTGTAGTTTTACCAAGGATCATGTTATCAGAGTCATTCACAGCAGCTTTACCCTTTTCAGTACCTCACTTGGAATACCACATGCAAAGAAAATGGAGTTTTATTGCATTGGTAATGAGAAGGTTGATTTTAGTTTGTACATATATCCTGTGCACCAGCACATATTATGTTACAATAATGTCCACTGATCTGTAATTCATCTAGATTTGTTTTGAATTTATTTAGTTATTTTTCACTTTAAATGGGAAATATTAGAAGTAGAAGTAATCCAAGTTTTAAATCCGGTTTAATCCCCGACTACAGGGATGGCCGGAATTACCTTACACTAACCAATTCATTAATTGCGAGGTTTTAATGGAACAGGACAAATTTTTACAGCCGGATGCCTGTACAGATAGTACTGGTTTGCCAGGGTGCCAGTAGCAGGTCCCAGAGGAGGCCCGATCTGATAATTTAACAAAGATGTGTCAAATTGCAATCGATAGGATTTTATTATAAAAGCTGTGAAAGCTAATACAGTGTATCATAAACTTTTCACAGTGTATCAGTGTTGTGCCGAGGCTAGCCTCGAGGCCAAGTATCAGAGTCCTTGGCCTTAGCCTCAATCTGAGGCCCTGTACAAACCCTATGGGAAGGGAATGTTTTTTGGCGTCCTTGGCCTTGGCCTCGATCTGAGGCCCTGTACAAACCCTATGGGAAGGGAATGTTTTTGGGTGGCCTTGGCCTCAGCCTCGATCTGAGGCCCTGTACAAACCCTATGGGAAGGGAATGTTTTTGGTGGCCTTGGCCTCAGCCTCGATCTGAGGCCCTGTACAAACCCTATGGGAAGGTAATGTTTTTGGGTGGCCTTGGCCTCGATCTGAGGCCCTGTACAAACCCTATGGGAAGGGAATTTTTGGGATGGCCTCGGCCTCGATCCGAGGACCTGTACAAATCCTATTAGAAGAGAATGTTTTTGGGTGGCCTTGGCCTCGACCCCGATCGGAGGCCCTGTACAAACCCTATGGAGAGGTAATGTTTTTGGGCGACCTTGGCCTCGGAACTTGTGATCTCGGCACAACACTGGTGTATACTCAATAAAATACTGGTACATGTAAGTCATTGTGGGACAAGTTGTGTTGTAGCATAAGTCTCGTTTTGAATGTATATTTTCTCACAAATTGTTCGTTATTTATTGGAAGTTTTGGTATTATTCTCTAATTATGCTATTTATAAAGGTAGAGAAAATTATGATCTGAAGTATTAATGCATTCAAATCATTGAAAGGGTGCTCTTAAATGTACCAAAGTAATAAGTAGCTGTGTGTTGAATAGTAATGATTCCAATGATTGTGAGGTATAATAATGATTACAATGATTGTGAGGTTTTGAAGCAATATCAAATAATGGACATACATTACAATTTATTGTTAGGTAAATGTAGTTCATCCAAGATTTTGGGATAATGATACAAGATATAATTTTCAGCTCATCTCCAACAACAGCTACACTCTATACTCTGCATAAGGCAACAGTCAGCGACTTATTTTGCGATCTGCGATGAATAATAATTTCTGAATAGACAAGATGGTTTTAGCAAAACTGAACATGTTCAGTCATTTGTAATGTATGCGATGCATGTCAAGCAGTGACTTGCAGCAAATGGTAGCTTTTAGTCAATCAAAAGTAGATTATTGAGCGCAGAAATGTAGTAAACCAGCAGATCTCACAGCCAATATGGAAATTGGGGAAAACCTGGAAAACAAGTTCCCCTTTTCCAGTCAGGAAAAAGTCACAGAAGTTTAGAAAAGTCTGTCAAGGTAGGCAAATTAAGGAATTTAGATAGTCCAGTGGTCCAACTTTCTCTCATGAGAAAGAAATAGGTCAAAGTGATGATTTTGATGATGATGTACCAAAATCCACTCTTTTTTGCATATACTGACATTCAAAGCTAATTTTTTGCCAGTTATGTCAGTACGTGGTATTCTCACACAAATATGAAGGTGATAACTTGTAGGGATAGTTTTTAAAGCAATAGGCCAACATTGTGGAGCTTCAAATTAAAAAAATTGTCAAACTTTGCTACCTGAGCTACATACATGTAGTAGTGTTTGAGTGGACAAGCAAACACCCTAGAATACAAAAGTTTGGAAATTTATGCTACCACTGGCAAGATGTGAATGAAGAAACAATAAGTACTCGGAGCGAGTAAAAAATAGCCTAGTTCCACACACAGTAAGTCTATTGGAGGAAATGGGCTGGTGATTGACTTACGATTTTCACTTTTTTAAAGCACTAAATAATCATTTTGAAGTACAATTTTTTCAGGGCTTTATTTTTAGACCTTATCAAAGACACTTGGAGCGTGGAGGATTATGTAGCTCACATTTGTTTAACTGTGGTAAATATTAGCCAGTGGCTTTAAGTCCTTTCTCCCTTTAAACAAGGATTGCTAGTCATAAGATACTTATAACCGGTGATATCCTTGTAAGTGATATGACTCTTGAATATCAGCTAACTCCACACATTATCCAGTTTCAGAGGTAGGATTTGTTAGAAACAGTCTTTTACATTAATTTGATTAATGTGTAGCAGGATGTGCAGCAGGATTCAGTCAGATACTTAGTTTTCTTACTTTTTTTTTCTCCTTTTTTTTAATGAAAAATTGAGAGCCTAGGGTAATCAAAAGCTTTAATTTTTGTATAACAGTGTTCATGATTATTACACTCTTTTAAGCACATATCTTGGTGAAAGTTATGAATCATCCAGTCGTACCGAAATGAAAGTATTATTTATAAATTCAAAAGCTGGACTTACTTTTTGAATGCTACGTTTCGGAGAGACACTCTCCTTTATCTGGCAATGATACTGGCGTCTTAGTGCTGAGCTGTGCGGACCTGTTCCGCTTGGTTAAATTTTGATTGACAGGGGTGTAAAAGAATCAATCTGGGAGAGGGTAGAAAGCCCAAAACTAAATAAAAAGGGAGGATGAGATTCCTCCTATCTCACTCATGGGACAGGGCCATTGACAAGATCCCAAGCAGATTATCACGTGATCAAAATTTAACCAAGCGGAACGGGTCCGCACAGCTCCGCACTAAGATGGCGGTATCATTGCCAGATGAAGGAGAGGGTCTCTCCGAAACGTAGCATTCAAAAAGTAAGTCCAGTTTTTGAATTTATAAATAATACTTTCACCTTTTAAGCACAATTTGGGAGGTATATTTTGCACAGTATTCCCCTTGTATTATTCTATATTTTAATGATTTCTTTGAGGAACAGTTGATGCTCATTGAGTTTTCACATCAGCATAGTCATGTATGGAGTAATATCTCTCTTGTAAAAATTGTAGAACTTAAAATGGCATGAACAGTTTATTTGTAAAATATTCACATGATTGACACAATCCAGCAATTCCATCATCTAGAAGTTTAAGTGGTATAAAGGTACACTGCAATGTTTCTGGTTTCTTACCTGTAGAATTTGATGCTGTACAATATTGTGATACAAAACTTGTTGAGGAAAATGTAAAGTACGTAAGATTGGAAGCTGGTTAGCTGGATTTTGCATAGTACCACATGTGCAATTTCTTTTAATTTTGATTTTACAGAAGGAAAAAAAAAGTTGCAAGTTGTATATTTGAAGACTCTTGACATTATCAGAAAATACAATAAAAAATATATATTGTATAACAATGCACAATATCACACAATTTTATACAATTATAGAAGATTACAAATATGCACAGCGTTGCTTGTATGACAAAGAGCTTTATGGTTTGTCAGGTAGATTTACATTGGCTACTATATTTTACACATGAAATATTTGGAAATTAATAATGTTCAACTTTGAAAATATGAAGCGTATTTGTGATATTTGAGTTATTTATTGATAATTAACGTCAGTCTGTGGTTTCAGTCCATACAGACTCACCCATACACACAAACATATACACATATACATACACATACACATACACATACACATACACATACACATACACATACACATACACTTATGTATAAAGAACTACAACTTCAATAGATTATCTCTTATATTCCATACACAATGCATGAACATGTAACCAGTACAACATCAGTAGAATAAATTTGAGAGGTACATTTACTTCACCCAACATTAAGAAAAGGATAAATATATTTACTTGGAGTAAAAATATGCCAAAAAAATGCTGGTTATTGGTGTTGGAGATAGTCAATTATTGTTTGCTGATCAATGAACAAGCCTTGTCTGGCATGGCCTGGTGGTTGTGCCGCTGACCGGATATCAGTAGGTTTCAGGTTCGAATCCTGTAGGGTCAATCTTTTTCTGAGTCATTAAAAAATAACAGATCAAGCATTTGATCTTATTTATAATTAATTTGATAATACAGAGATGAACAGCAAATTTATTCTGCATCTTAAATTCTCTCTGTAAACCTTTCATTCATTAATACAATTCGTTCCTACTGGAGGCTTATTAAATATTAGTGAGCTCAGACGTAAGGAATGATTCTCGGGTATTTGTAACCAAGTAAACCGTGGCATTGCCGTTATCCAGCATGGCCTGGTGGTTGTGCCGCTGACCGGATATCAGTAGGTTTCAGGTTCGAATCCTGTTGGGTCAATCTTTTTCTGAGTCATTAAAAAATAACAGATCAAGCATTTGATGTTATTTATCATTAATTTGATAATACAGAGATGAACAGCAAATTTATTCTGCAAATCAAATCAATTGTTTAGGTTGCCACATCATGTCATTTCAGTTGCCCATGGCTAGTCTGTTTTTTCAACCATCTATGCTGAACACTGATTTTATCATGATCTGCATTGTATCAAAAATTACATTTATTTATCAACATTTCTGACAGGTACAAAAATTTGTGAACCCGATAATAAAATACATGTTTGAATTTGTTAGTAAATATCACAATGCTTATTTGAAATCATTTATATTACACACAGTGTATTGTTAACATACCAGCCAGCTCATTTCCTGTTGAGAATTCAAAGAGACTTTTCACTCTCTTTTTTTGGGGGGGGGGTTTATTGTGAAAATGGATTCCTTTTATGTAAAGACAAATGTACAGGTTGACCATATTTTTTTAACTTGGAAGTAACCAACTTGTTCATTGCACTGTAACTATGGAGAACATTAATGTCACAACATTGAAATTGTACTACTACTGAGAAGCCAGATCCTGATTATAAGGACTGTTCATAACTGAAAATATTCTGCATATCAAAACTACAGTGTAAAGGATTTTTTTTTTTCAAACATGTGAGTTATATTAATGTTTGATATGCAATGTGGATTATAATGATGTAAAGTAGACGAGTAGAAAAAGGCTTTAATTTTCTTATGAATTCAGCAAAGATGTAGTTAATGTTGTAATGAATGACCATCTTAATTTAGTGGGAACACTACTTACACTGCTGTATTTACTGATGACCAATTTACTAATATAATTTAAAATGTTAAGTTTTCATTCTTGGTTAACATGCTTAAGTCCGGTTGTTCCTATTAGTTGTATAAATAACAAGAAATTAATATGTTTAAAAGTATGTACCCATGAAAGTGCAATATACATGTACTAACGTATCACCCCAGGACTATTACCCTTGCTTGGAAAATAAACTGAAAATTTTATTCCAATGTCATAATTTAAGATTAAACATTGGTCGCACTACAGTGCGTCCCAGAAAAAACAGAACCCTAAAACAAAGGCTTATTGTGCGGAAGCAATGGAGCATATAATTGAAAGCAAATATTTAAAATAAACTTATGCTCTTTCAAATGATACATTAAGCAAACCTATTTACTCATGCATCTCTGGGTACCATGACTTTAAAAATTGAAAGTGAAAAACCATTTGTTACGCCTGTTGCCTTTGACACTGTGCACACCATGAAGAGAAAGAGATGGATAGCTGATG
>JZLH01S0617664.1:14559-25510 GCA_001188425.1 Eucidaris tribuloides
GCCAGCCTAGCCAGGACTATGAAGTAGTATTTGAGTTATACTTCATTATATAACGAATTAACAATTATTACATTTGTGAGGCCTGAGGGCTAATTTCTAAATGCTGATAATGAAAATAATGTAGTTATGATGATGATGATAATAATAATATAAGAAGAATAATAGAGACAATATAATAATAATTATGTGTATTATTATTATTATTATTATTATTATTATTATTATTATTATTATTATTATTATTATTATTATTATCATTATTGTGGCTGTGATTATTGTCATTGTTAATATTATTATATATTATTATTATTATTATTATTACTTTTATTATTATTATTATTATTATTATTATTATTATTATTATCATCATCATTATAATCATCATCATCATCATCATCATTACTATCATCATCATTACTATCATCATCATTATTACAACTGTTGTTATTGTCATAAAAAAAATTCTTGAAGACAGCTCACTTACTAATGTACTTTAATGGTATTTTGCATGTACTGTATGTACTGGCATACAGTATACATTGTACATGTACATCCAATATGAGTGTGCTGGGTGATTGTTATTGAACCTCAATATATCCATGCACATACAGCATAAATACAAAGGAAGGAAAATCTACGACTTTACAAGTAGAACTGCCACACAGAAATATCATCTCATTGAGAGGAAAGTGACATGGATGGAGCTTTTACAATGTAATTGCGACTATTATTGTGTATTCTAGTGACACACAAATTTTCATTTTGACCATGTCAATTCCAGCTAGGGCTGGCCGATGTTTGGATAATATCGAAATTAGTCGATGTCGAAAAAATATTGAATACACGATAATGATCTCGTGATTATTTCAGAATATTGCCAGAGGGATGATATGGCACAAAATACCGTCGATTATGAAAACCTGATGGGGTAAATGCATGCACTGCAGTGGGAGGGACCAAGAATTCCCCATAGCTAAGAATACTCGGCACACAAGAGATATAAAACAGGGAGGTAGGAGTAATATGAGAGACCTCCATGCTGTTCAGCTATCAAACTTGTGGTAGTGCAAATGCAGTGGTGCATTTAGTATTTTGTCAACAAATCTGTCAACACCCTGCCAACCAAAAATGCCACTTATAAACAGTCGGTGCCACAAATCTCCAGATCTAGTTACAAGAGGGTCTACAGAAAGCAACATTGTTTTGACCACATTTTGATAACAGCCCTAAAGAGTGCACTGTCAATTTAAGCCTACAACAGATTTATCTTGTTCATCACAAATCTATTTTTCAACTTGCGCGATAAATCATGTTATTGACGATGTTTTTTCCATGATAATCGAATGAGGTTTAGATCAAATTTCGCCACCTCTAATTCCAGCCCAGTGGTAAAATAAGTGAAACTCTTCAGAGGGGGAGAGATGATGATAGAGAAAGTTGGGGAAACTAACATTTAGTCTTAAATGCATTTTGTCACATTAAATAGTTACACTTGGCTTGCTCTTCACCAACTTTGAAAATTTCAACTAAATTTAAGAAATTAATTTGTGTGTGTATGTGTGTGGGGGGAAGGGATGGGATGTGGGCATTGCCCTCGAGCTCTCCCTCACACACACACACACACACACACACACACACACACACACACACACACAACAACACACACACACACACACACACACACACACACACACACACACACATACACACACACACACACACACACACACACAAGCATACACATACACATGCACATACACACACACACTAACTTACTACTCACACAATATCTACGTACGTACACACTTAATGCACACGAACATTCATAAATATATGTGAATATATTGATGAAAATGTAATATTCTAACACATGTCAACAAGATCATCTTCTTGGTAGAAAGTCAATTCAATACATCTACAAATGTTGTACTGTGACCATTTGATGATATATGCAAACAACAATTGAATGATAATGGTCAGAATACCCCCCCCCCCAAAAAAAGAAAAAAGTATAGCTTTCTACAATGGTTATTCATCAAATACCACATTTTCACATAATATATAAAACAAAGTATCTTAGTGTACAGGTGTTTTGTAGTATAAAATTCTCATACAGTCTGGGAACAAGACAACTAGCTATCTTTCAGCTAGATCAGTTTTGGTACTTTATAATCTGCATGTCCTCAAGGCTAAAACATTTTACTTCCAAGTGTACTTGCATCAACAGTGACAAAATATTGTTAAAAGCTTTTACCTATAGCTTATACTGCCCCCGTACGTGACATTACGCAGTCTAATTAACTTTGTATGTAGATATTCCAAGATTTATCATTTCATCTCTGGAAACATTAAAAAAGAAAAAAATGGTTACAGGAATAACAAAATAAATAAATTGAGAGAGAATATTAGGCTTTACATGTTTGTATTCAAGCTTGATTGAATAAACTATCAGGGTCGTGATATTGCATTGTGCCTCAGAGACATTGGCCTGGATATACTGAGACCCTGACGTCCTCGACTCTTTATAGGATCTCAGTTATTAATATTTTAATAACAATGATTAGGGTATTAGCGCACGGAAGCGTGGTGTCTGCCATCGACTTCTGAGGGAGAAGAGCGCATACATGCTGTGGTGGCAAAAATATTAGAGGAGACGGACAGACTAGGAGATAAAAGGGGTTAAAGAAAGCTAGGTGACTGCTACAAATTGAATTGAGGGCACACTGTGTGTATGCGTAGATGCAACAATGGATTGAGCCGGGGTTCCTATGCTGTCGATGTATCTAAATTGAGTTTTAGTATTCCTTATATATCGTATCTTATTCTATTGCCGTGGCTGTCAAGTTGCGGTGACTTGCGTGCGGTGCGCTCACTGACGAACTGGTTGTCTGAACGTGAGGACGGTAAGTGGAGGTATCTGTGCCTCAATTCTTTAATGTTTTTTACTCTCTGTTTGAGTCTCTTGATATGTGTGCTTGCGTAGAATTTGTTCAACAAGCAGATATGAATTTATTTTGTTTGTCACCAAACAACATTAATGTCGTCTTATTTACATTTGCTTTTTATTATTGTCACTAACCCCTTCACCTCTGTCTTGTGCTATTGTCTTATTGGCAAGAATCACAATTTGCTTGGGAAACTCTCTATATGCATCCAAGCAATGTGTGTGTATGTGTGTGTGTGTGTGTGTGTGTTGTGTGTGTGTTGTGTGTGTGTGTGTGTGTGTGTTGTGTGTGTGTTGTGTGTGTGTGTGTGTGTGTGTGTGTGGTATGTATGTGTGTGTATGTGTATAACTTTATGTGTGCATCTGTCTCTTTGTACGTGTATGTATCTGTGTTTCTGTCTGTGTGTGTGAGTTTGTAGTGTGTGTATATGTGTCTGTATGTGGTGTGTGCATTTGACTTTTCCAGTGGGTGCCTATTTTCAAGATAGCCAAATGTGCAAATATTTCTAGTAAGCCCTTCTACCTGCAGTAGTTGATTCAAAATGGTGGAGAAATCGCATATTCGTAATTCTCTCAGTACCATTGCGACAAAATTCCATGACTTAACCCGTTGCCTCCGAGATTCTGAAAATCCCATAGAGTTAACACAGGGTAGATCCGGTTCCTGTAGCCAACGGGTTAAGTAATTTTCTGTGAATGTCACTTAATGGGTTAAAGTGTTCAATAGTTAATAAATATTACTTATGGTGTGCACTGATTGGATAATACAAAGTTACATAAAGACCCTGGATTTCATTGTTGTTGTTTTGGTGAAAATTTTCCTGTAATCAAAGGAATTACTGGCGTGATGGCTTAGTGGTTAGAGCGTCCGCCTCATGTCTAGAAGTCGCGGGTTTGAGCCCTGGCCAGGTCATGCCAAATGGTACATGTACCTTCTGCTTTCTAGCAGAGTGCTTGGCCTGCTAGAACAGTGAAGGGTAATAATAGTATTTATGTTACGCAGGGCTTGCTGGGAGAGCAGTTTATTTGACTGAAGTGGCTACCCTGGGTAACGTAAATAAGACGTTATTAGTATTATTAATTGCATAATATTTCATTTTATTTCTTCCTTTGCATGGTGGAACATCTTTACTTATAAGAATGTAACATTCCTTACAATTTTGGTGGTACAGTGTTATAACTGTACATGTATGAATTACATTCTGTAAATGTTAGTAATAATTAATTTAACTGATTGCAAGCAGCATGCAATCTAAAGAAGTGCCCGAGTCTTTGAACATTGCATGAGCATGTGATCAGTTTCATTGAAATGCGTCAACTATGTTAAATTTTAAATTGCATCATGTTAGCTATAATTTACGAACCTGAAATCTAGTGTCTTTGCCTTTGCAGTGACTTCGTGAGAGGATTGAGACTGCTGAATGTTTCATTTTCAGAAACCAGAGATTAAACAAGTGATTTAATGTACCTCCAATTTACTACAGGAAAGAATCATAACCACTTTTGTCATTTGTACAGATTTATACACATGGTTTAGTCTCAAGATCATTTTATTTTTGTGAAACATTTGCTCAATCATTTTACTTTTCATTTTTTTTTTCTCAAGAGGCAGATTTTTTTTCCCATTTTATGAAAAGAAGTGTTATAAAAGCTGAAGGGTTCATGTTATTTTGATTGTATTTTCTGTACAATTGTTCATGCATGAGTAGAAAGTAGCCAACGTCAATTCTGGCTACTGCATGTATTAAACTGTTCACGGGAGCTACTCTATTTCAAAAGAGCCTTTGAAAATAAACAATGAATTATTTTTTACCCCTAGTAAAAGCTGAAGTGTTCTTTGTTGTTTTCATTGGCTATTCTGTACAGTTGTTCATGCATGATTAAAATGTTTGGTGATCAGAAAACGGAGGGAAGTCAAATCGCTTTTTTAGAAAATGAATTATTTAAAGGGCAGTGATATCATTGGGAAAATGTTGAAATGCTTCAATTACCTAAAGAGTTGAAACATACACCACCATAACTTGCCAAAGTGTTTATTCGGGCTGAAAAGATTTGTATTGAATTTGTTTATTTGAGGAAAAACGAGCATGTATTTACAAAAAATGAATTAAAGTATGACCATTGAGAGAAATTAAACTCATAGAAAGCTACACTAAATGTCACAGCTGATAGTAATTCTAGAACAATAGAAATATTTGACTGTGAAATTTTTGTAGCAGAAAATATTTTAAGAATATAGTTGATTTTAGTTTCACTGTGTGAATTGAGGATTGCTTCTTATCCTGCTATTTACCTTTAAAATACAATTGTGTACAGTGTGAAGTAAAAAAAAAAAACAGATTCAATTCCAAATATCTCAATATATTGAGAAAAATATAAAAATGATACTGCAGTCATTTTGCTTTCACATAATATATTGGTAATTCATATTCAATCATGGGTAAACTACTCAGAAATCAATTTCGTAAAACATGTCAAAATTGCTTTTTCCAAGTTTGAATGTGCAGTGTGTATGCATGACAGGTTGTCTTGTTGTAAATGCTCTGGCAGCACGAACTACACCTACTTAGACAAAAATGATTTTGAAATGTTTTCAAAAATCAATTATTGAGCAGTCACATGTAAATGAATATGAGTGAACACTATACAACATGAAAGTAAAATGATTATGCTACCATTCCATGATATCAGTTTTATATTGTATTTTTTTTTTCAATTTTGATAATTTGTGATTGAGTCAGAGTTTCATTTTCTTTTATTTTTTACCTGCACTGTATGTTCATAAATCACAATAATCAAGAATGGACTGTGGCTGTGAGTGTGTTACACCAGTGTTTACAAATTTTATGATATCCACAAGCAGTGCTCCCCACTAACTACTTAATTTACTTTGTCCTGTGAGCAAATGCATTTATGACATTAAGATATTTACTTGCCAAGAAGAAAAGTATACTATCCTTAAAATCATCAATATTAACATATTATTTCTGAATAATTAAACCACTAAGCCACTGAGGCCTTTTTGTCTCACCTGCATAGCAGAAGTGAGACACACACTGTACATGTACATTAGGTGCTGCTTTCTCTCCAGTGGTGTCAATACCAACTTAACCTTAGGTTAACTTTTTAAATTTTGTGCATAATCTTAATAGTATAAGTTCTTATTCTGTGGAACTTAGACATACATGTAAGGGTTATTAAAGGTAAATGACATGATTGGGGGTAGTCCTCAACTTGGGCTGAAACTACTCTAGAATCAAGTAAACTATGCAAGGATTCCCCTGTGAAAATCTTGTAGTCAAACGTTGACTCATTCTAAAATAAATAATGTCAATATCCCTCGTAGCAGGGAAACCTGTGTGGCTCTCTATGGGTCCTTCTTTTTATCATGCCCTGATAAAATTAAAATACTCGTGTGTTCATGCTTGATTCATCTTAAGTAAAAAGACTAGAGACAAATCCTCCGAGGTGGGAGATCCACTCCAGCTAGTGTATAGTTGGTATATATTTCAACTCATTTGGTTCTTGAGGCATTTTCAAGTGTTCCCAATCATGTCACTAACCTTTAAGTATCACTTATCATTTGAGTAGAATTTCAGGTCACAAAGTCAAGGTCAAAGGTCATTCAGGTCAACATACTTAGACTATGTTGTAGAGTCAACATCAAAAACTTAACTTAGGATAAGTTCCATTTTGATTATCTGATAGGGCTTGGTACATAGGTGCTTCTGAACTTCAACACAGAATTGGATGTTCATGATAATGCTAATATATGCAGATTTATTCAAAATCACAAAACTACTTTGCCTTTATTTCTAGGCAGATTTTGATTCTGTTTATTTTATCTGAAAGGGCTTGGCAAGGGCTTCAAAACTTGTTGGCCGAATTTTGAAAATGATTAATTCTGCTAATTTAAGCAAATGTATTCGAAATCAATGAAAAATGACAGAATTGCCACTTCTCCTTTATATTTTGGCAGCTCCTGATTCTTATTGCTTAGACTGATAAATTTAAGTAAGGGCATCCAAACTTTTACACAGAATTCTGCAATTGATTAATTTATGATTATTTATGCATTTTTTTCCAAAATCATTGAAAAATTACAAAAGAACCTGAAAGCCTAAAATGGCATAATTTTTAAATGCATTCTGTGTAAAATCGCGAGATGCAGGCAAGACATACATGTATACAGATTACGTAACTTTCTTGTAAAGTCTTTATTGCACAGAAGAGTATGAATGTAGGATCTTGTACATATTGTTTTATGAATCTCTTCTGTTATGTGGGTCGGCCCATCTTCTGTAGATGTGGATCTCTGCCACAAAAAGAGCTTGTTAATCCTATCAGTACTATACCCAAAATATTGCATTTAAGTCTATGATTTCTATTTGCAATGGTACTGAGAAGGTTAAAGGGCCTTATACCACTGACATTTTCAATGATTTCTTCCTGAACCCACGAAACCAAGTGTTTATCCTTGGTGTTGAATTAATGCCACCCAGTGTTATCAGAGAACTACACACATGATTGTGGAATATTGCACATGTAGCACACAAATGTTTTAACAACATCAAAGAGTGTTGTTATGTCGCCTTTAGATCTTTATAATGATACAGCATTTTTCTCTGGCAGCAGTTGCTCCAGTGACAATATCTCAGATGACCAAAGAGTTAGGGTTAGTGTTGCCATTGGGTTTCCATTCAAGATATTGTGAAAGTTAGGATATTTTGTCGGAGCAGTTGTTGCCAGAACAAATGTCATGGAAACATCTTAACACTACAGAGTGTTTAATCAATATGGATGGGTTAATGTTAGTGTTAATTTCATGTAGTATTCCCTTGATAATATTGGGGGTTATATGTTTATTTATATTTTGGCATATTAGTTTTGCATTCTTGGTATGATTGTATGAATTATGATCTATTTAATCAGAACAGTTTCAACAGAAGTTATTCCCCCCATCGCAATCAAGGGGGATTAACAGAGTTTTAATAGGTTGGTCATAACATTTGAATAAAGAACAGGTCTGATTGTACTGTATGTACATGTTTTGTATGTAATTTATGTTACTGAAGGGTAACTTGGCAATTTGAAGGTGTTTTGATTAGGTGCACCTATATTTTGGGTAGTGCAAAAACAGTTAACCTACTTTATAAAAAAAGAGATTGTCAGTTAAAGGGAAATAGCAAAATCGGAAGAATTCCGCAGTTTAGAAGAATGATACAATAATTGATGGTCAAACACTTCTTCTTGTACAAATCTGAAACTATATGGTATTCAAATTTATATAGTTTTCTAGGAAGTCAAGTTTTTCAGGGTCATATTTTCATTCAATACTGGTAAGTAAATGTTTTTTTCCTTCACTAAGCAAATTGAGGACAAATCCTTGCAGCCTGGATACACACTTTGGTTATGGATATTTGTACATGTTTCAGTCATTTGGTTCTTGAGACATTCTTTTCTTCTTCCAATCGTGTCACTTCCCTTTAACCACCTTCAACCTATCTTCGGACCCATTTTCATGAACAGGTGTTATTACGCTTGTTGTTGAACCACCAATATGTTTTTGTATCAATGTTCATGATAAAGTGGTACATGGGTTACTTGATACCCCATCGTTTTACAATGTATCACTGCAACAATAATGTCATCATCTTTTTCTGATGATCGTGCTCCTATTGCATGTATTCAGAACATATCAATGATGTGCCTCCATTTCATGAAACCAGTTATCTAAAATTCATAATAAGAAATTGGTTTTTGATTTAGAGCCGGTCTGTTTACGATTAAATAACCTTTTGTCTGCAGCCCAATGTTCCAGAACGTCTCTGTCGGGGTTAATGATAATGAAATTCACACTCTCATTAGCATTCCATCGTCATCCTAAGCTAGACTGATGATGTAGGGGGAAGGTATGTCACATGCCTGGTACATTTCTAGTACATTTCACCACATGGAGGCTGAAGTACATCTCCCATGGATACATTACATCTTATGACTGCCCGGGCTTCTAAATTACCTACCATCCCCATTTCCTATGACAGATTACCCTCTGGGGGAAACTGTAAGAGCTGTTATCTGAATCTCTGGTACTGGCTCAGCTGCTTGGCTATATATCTTAAAAGATTCATGAAACCGCAATCCTTTGTTTTTTCTGTTTCCAATAGCAATTCCATCAATTACACAAGCACAATTTCATCACAATTATTTATACTTTTCCCATTTCCTAGTACGTCACTTGGGAATTTGTACTTGTATTGGATTCATATCAGTGAAGTGTTATATACCATTGTGTATTTTATACTACTGTATATATATTTTGTATTGTATACTTTGTTTTTAACATGGCGTCAGTGAAATCCAGCCCAGCAGCTGTTTTGGACCTTTTACTGTATTTAGATAGAAATACATCATAGCATATCTTAGAGGTGGATGCAGGATTATTGTAGATTTTATTTTCTCATTATTAATGAGAGATACTGCAAACCATTGATGAAGTCAAGACCACAATTTCCGACAGTGGGTCTCAAGACCCAGACCGAGACTAGACATAACAATGGAGGTTACATTTGTTTATCATTAGGACTAAAGTCTCAAGAATAAGACTAAAAGTGGGTATTGAGACTGAACTTAACTACTACAATAAACTGCAAACATTAATTTTGTCTTTAAAAACAAAAACAAAAAAAAAACGCACACACTATTTCTCTTCTTAACTTAACCTGTCTATTATATTAACTACCTGTTTACCCCTGTCCCCGACCCCTCACACACACAACTGGAAAAAAAAATGATCGAGTGTACATCAGGGTTAAAGGTATTGGCTAACATTTACCACAGTTAAAAAAATCTGAGCCACATAATTCCTCATGCTACCAGTGTCTTTGATGAAGTCTAAAAGTGAAGCCCTGAAAAAATTGTATTTCAAAATGATTGTTTAGTGCTTTAAAAAAGTGAAAATCGTAAGTTGACCAGATTCACTTGCCCATTTCCTCCCATAGACTTATCAGAGATGCCAACCGTTACGTTTTTGCCGTATTTT
Organism: Eucidaris tribuloides; assembly: GCA_001188425.1. Classification (NCBI taxonomy): domain Eukaryota; kingdom Metazoa; phylum Echinodermata; class Echinoidea; order Cidaroida; family Cidaridae; genus Eucidaris; species Eucidaris tribuloides. Next base: position 24,546 of record JZLH01S0617664.1, read on the forward strand.
TTACGTTTTTTCACCCAAAATACGGCAGTACGATTTTGGCCATCAAAAATACGATTTCCTGACTTTCTGTCATTATCCTGTTTTTGTCCCATTGGCTTTCCATATATGAAGTCTTTGTTAGTGATACAGTCCATAGAGTTAGTGTGTGCAAAGCTCTCCAGTCCCATTCATATATATTGGTGTTAGTGCGTATGGTACTTGTCAATGGGAGTGCAAGTCGGAAGTTACGGTCAAGTTGGCCCCTAAATCGTATTGTACAAACCAAGAATAGCAAGAAAAAAGACATAAAGAGGAATAGTTTGGACACTGAAGAAGGAAAAAATTGAGTATTTTTAAAGTCAAAGACTGAAGAGAAGGAGCAATTTTGCCATTGATTTTGAGGTGAGTACAGAGTAGTTTGGAAACACATTTCTGCATCATGTTCTGGGTCTGACTTGCAACAATTACGTAGTCTATTACAAAATACGACTTTTGTTAGTAAAATACGATTTTTAGGCAACTTTAGTACGATTTTAGAGTACTGAAGGTTGGCATCTCTGACTTATTGTGTGTACACCAGTGTTGAAATTACTTTTTATTTTTAGGGAGCCATTTTTCATTTTACCAGAGCCATTTTCAGTTTTCCAGAGCCATTCTTTTTTCAGGATTCAGGTATCATCATGGTTTTGCATCGCAGTTTGCCTTTGCTTGTTTAATAACAAATTCATGTATCCTTGTAATATCATGACTAGATCTATAATCTAGGGTGTGAGAGTAAGATTGGAAAAAAAATCTGAAAAAAATCTGAAATAAAATGTGTACGCGAAGTTATTAGGCCGGGGTCCATAGCTATAGCTATAGGGTTCTAGATGCTCTCTGGTGCAATCTAAACTAATTTTGGAAACCATTTCTTTCAATTTAAAATGGTTGGTTTGGGAATATTCTGTTGGAACATGAAAAATTAAAAGGAACGTAGTTTCAATGTC
>JZLH01S0617665.1:0-11489 GCA_001188425.1 Eucidaris tribuloides
TCTAATACTAATCACTCACATGATTTTTAACTAAAATGCCTAAATTTAATTTTTCTGAGCCAAAATCAATCCAAACGGCAAAACGAAAACTTGAGAACAATGATCATGTTTGCTAGATAGATACAATTTTCTCAACGGAAATTGTTAAAATTTTTGAACCAATACTGACTTACAGATCAATTTTTTTCTTTTTTACCAAAAATGATAAAATTTGACATTTTTAAGGGAAAATTGCCAATTTTAAAATGAGGTACAAAAGATTGTTTTCATTGGTAATCAGTATCCTCTTTTACCTGTGTTATGACTGTTGCACCTTACATTTATACAGTTTTATCCCCAAAATCTGCTTCTTACCAAAAGTAATTAAATTATTTGTTTTTGCCTCAAAATGGCTCAAAACTATATAAAGGTCATGAATGGGGCCAATTAGAATGCTTTCATCTGATTCAGCACAAAATTTTAGATAGGATAAAACTTTCATACCTTCCCCAGAAAAAAAAAATCTAATTAAATCCAGTTATCTCCAGTGGTACATGTATAACACAAAATACCATAAAAGTGTTGTTGCTAGACAAAGTTTTGTTGCTAGGCAACCATGTGGTCTACATGTAAACTTAAGAATACTTCAGGTTGCTATGGATTTTGTAAGGTTTAAAGATTAATGCATATTTTGTCATTTTCAGTATAATAATGAGCTTTTTCTCAACCCTCAAGTAATTAAATGACTAATATAGCTCGGTCCTGACTCCTAAGTAATTATGCCATAAAAATTACATTTTTTAAGGTGTGAAAGGTTAATTTTAGAGTGGTATAACAAATTTCTTCGTAACATGTTGCGGTTGCTATGGTTATTTTCCAACTCAGACATCACTTAATTATCAAATCAATGATATTGTAGTAATGAAAGGTATTTAGTATTGTCTTTTATATACAGGTAGTTATTAGTTTATTAGTTACAAACAGAAAATCTCATTCAAAATGGAAATTTACCCATTTGTGCATGAGCTGAAATGGTTGCTAGGGAAAATGATGTTGCTTGGCAACAAGATTAGATAAATATTTTTATGCTTGGTTATCCAGGACATTTCCATCTTTACATAAATAGTGGTTTAATACCCCAAAATGGTACATTAATAACCAAAATGATAAAACTACATGTAAAATTTTCATAGTGTAAAATTTTGTGTTTTTCTTACAAAAAGGGGTGTGGTCTATTCAAAGCTGGTTTCCATGGTGATGTTACACGTTACGGCAAATAATATGCTTAATTTTGAAAATTCAGAAAATTTACTTACCATAATCCAGTTGGGGGGGATTAAACTCCTTAAATAAGCCGCTTTTTGGCCTCTCGCCGCTTACCTATTAGTATTATAACACATGTAGTCTATGGGAATACAATGTACTGACTAGTCTGGCTTCTAGACCTTTAGATAAACCTATCCTATATTGATAAGGAAAGTGTTATCCTCAGTCAACTGCTTTGACTCACATTAGTCTTTAGGAATAAACCTGCAAACTGAGGTCACATGGTGTGGGTGCTTTGCACCAGCACTGCCACGTATAGGGAGAAAAAGTGGCAGGGTCTGGAATCGAGACTAGTACATAACACATGTACTGCCAAAACTGCTCCAAAAGTAAATATGAAGTCATCAGGATTGTGACCTTATAACTTTTGATTAAAAATAGGAATTAACTTCTAATTTTCACAAAATGTTGTTCACACATTTAGGCAAATTCTGGAAAAGTATGGCATCATGTTTTTCATGAAATCTTGATTTATGAGAAAATATGCTTTCCTAATATTTCAGATTTTTGGGAAAAAATGTCAAAAAACAAGGTTTTTGACCAAAAATCACAATGAAGGTCATCCTAAAAGGTGTTAAGTGTGGTATCAAATTGTAGGAAATTTAATTTGCTTTAAAATGACACCACATTTGTAGGGATTAGACCTTTTCAACAAAATTTATCTTAAAAACTTGAACATTTATCAAAACGGCGGCCATTTTGGACGCCATCTTGGATTTGGAGGTGTTCGCAACAAATTTTTTGAGGTAGACCTCTTGAATATTGTGTGTTATGCTATAAGCTTGTAAAATAAACTGATGGTCTACTTAGTTCGTGTTTAAAGGGGGGAAAACGAGCTCAAAAACTAATGCCACTTTTTGGATATGCATAAAATCCACAGTTTTATGGGAGGGGGGCATACCCACTACTGACCCCCCCCCCCCCCCTGACCCCTGATCCCGAACTTGGTTTGCGTGGCTCCCCTTCTAAAATCAAAAGTTAGTTCATACGGAAGCTCTGTACCAAAAATGGTGCTTTTATCCGCTCTGTAACGGTAATTCCACTTAGCCACCCTACTATTAAAGGTACATAGACAATGATAAAGCTTACAATGCGACAAGAAAGGTATTGCAGAGCTAGGTGCTGTAAATAAGGACTTCGTATTTTACTGTATTTTGAAAGATATGACGCGCCATCATACCGTGAAAATATTCAATTCTGCTTTTAAAACACACGATTTTGTACGAAATAGAATATGTTTAAATTCGTAATTGTAAGTACATTAAGCTAACGGAAGTGGAAGGAAACGTAGTTTTGTGATGATGACTATTCAATGACGATGAAGAACGCGCAATTTTCTTTCTTTTTTTTTCAATAAAGTGATCGTTGTTTATAAGGGCTATGAATGGATATGATTAGACATTGTAGAGAAAATTACATATTCTGTGATTGATTTCATTTAAACTGGAATGATTGTTGTTTTGCACAGTAAGTGTAGAATTAATGGAACAATGTTGGGAAACACATTTCTTTCAATTGTCAGGATGAAGATGGCTGGACACCTCTTCATGCAGCTTCGCAGAACGGTCAGAAAGGATGCATCAATCTCCTGATAAAACATGGCGCCGCAGTTGATATCGAAGTGAGGAGACTGAATTAACTGAACTGAACTGAATGTCATATCGATGTGTATTGCATGTGTTTGAAATGTCGGAAATGTCAAAAGTATATTAAAGTGCATTGGCATAATTGGAAGAATGAAAAGAAAATGCCTCAGGAACCTAATAGGTTAAAATATAAACCATAATCGTACTGAATTAGTCTGGTGCTTTGAGAGAAAATGATCCCATACAAAGCTCTACAACGAGTTCGCCTGTCATAATAAGTACTAATAGTAATTGTTTCAAATGTAATGAACATTTGACCATCAAATTTAAATAAGAGGAGAATTAAACAGTGGGCTTAATTTTGAAATAGAAAGGACTTCCTCCAGTCCTGATATTTTCGCTTAGTGAGTCAGCAGATGATTAGTATTTTTAATGAAAAACAAGTTTCTTTAAAAAAAGACTAAAATATAAACAGTATGATTACATGAGTGAGTAATCAAGTTTGACACCTTTATAATAAATTTAACCAGGATTTTGTATTCTACAATACACGTGGAATTTGAAAAGAAATGGAAGTTCCATTATCAATGTTTGGAGTTCTTGTCAAGGAAAGTACCGTTTAGACCGCGAAAAGAGGTGTTGAACACCTTAACACACACACACCCCTCTTCACTAGCATAAGGAGGAAGAAGACACCTTTTTTTCTTGTCAGCTGATCAGGGAGGGGGACCATGCACCTAAAGGAATCCCGCTTGGACCTCCGATTCGGAGTGAAAAACTTGTCGTCACTACCGACCCACCCCCCCCCCCCCTCCCCGCAGATCGGTTGGCGAGATCGGAAAAACATTTCAACCTTGGATTTGCTGTGAAACATTTTTTTTCGTCACCGCAAAAAAGTAATAATAATGATAATAATAACACCCCCCCCCCGACGACGTGCGCCAGGTACGCCGGTGTCAATGCTGCGTATGTCAATGGTTAATATGGCTGAACGTGCTAGCCAGGGGTTTTCTTTGTTAAACTGATATGTAATTTGGGAGTGACGTTCATTTTCAATTAGCTCTACTGACATGGTAATGGCATCTTTTTCTTTGTCAGGATAAAGATGGATGGACACCTCTTGATCTAGCTGCCAAGAACGGTCACCTAGAATGCATGGAACTCTTGATAAAACATGGCGCCTGCATCAATATCAGTGTGAGAAGATAAAGTAAAACTGTATTTAAGTTGAATAATAACATTTCATCTGTTTCTGCGAAAGTATAGAATTGATAGTCTTTAAAAAAGAACAGAATATACATGTACACCTTTTTTTTTACTTGCAATATGATAGAAAAGATTCCGGAAAAATGCTGGGAGAGAGGTTTAAAATCGCTTTATTTATTTCGTTGATCAATTGATATGATGGTAATTTGTAGTGAACGTAATATATTTTGTAATCTATTTATTTACAAATAAAACGATTTCTGTTTACAAAGTAAATAAGTAATTAGTGAAGTAACGTCGCGATATTTCTTTGTCAGGATAAAGATGACTGGACAGCGCTACATTTTGCTGCTGAGAACGGTCAAAAAAGATGCATGGATGTCCTGATAAAACATGGCGCCGAAGTTGATATCGAAGTAAGGAAATCGAATTAACTGAACTGAACTGAATGTCATATATATGTGTATGGCATGAGTTTGAAATGTCGGAAATTTCGACAGTGTATTAAAGATCATTGCCATTGATTGATTGATTGATTTTATTTCAGCAACAATAATTCATTGAATACAATCAATATAGTTGGAAAATTACACAAGTTCATTAAACATTGCATGGAGGGTTGGTCATATGGCACAATAAGGCTTGAAACAGACGCCCCCAGGAACTAATAACAAATGTAATAAAGAGCCCAGGCTGTGAGACGAACTACATGTAAGAAAAGATGTATTGTATATAACAAAGCCAGGGCTAAGAAATTCCAGATGTCATGAATACATTAATACGGGTATAAACTTGTCAGTGACAAAGTAGTAAGCGTGTTCAGTCGTGCATCGAAGTCAATAGGAATACCATTAGGTGATCATATGCATATTACATTCTCAAAGAATGCAACACATAAGGTTTGCGTTGAAACCCACGAGACCATATTTGCATAAAAGTACTAACCTATAAAATATCTGAAAATATCTAAAAATTTACATTGTGTAAATACAATGGCATTTAGAAGAAAACGCCATCTGGGAACCTTTAGCAAAATATAGGACCTGGAAACGCAGTTTTAGTGAAATTATAGTGACAGTTAGACTCTGATTTGAATTTTTTCTCGCGAGAAAAAAATTCCTACCATAGAGCGTACACTAAACAGCTATTGTTTTTCTTTCACATTTTTCAAATTCTAGGAAATAACTGACCCCCAAATTTCAAGGACATGCCTTTCATCAATAGCCTAAGGGCATGGGTTATCTTTTCCTGGTCTGTGGGGATGTTTGCAAAAGAGATCCATTGCCTTTAAACTTAATCAAAGTTGAGGCATTTCGTATTTTTGGGGGTATGGCGTTCCAGGTGTCTGGACCAGCATGTCTTATAGATTTATGGGCTGGAGCAGTTACCGGAAAATGAAAATTTGTGGAAGATCTTGTGGGATACTTGTGAATAACAAAATTCAATTGAAACATAGTGTAAATGTGTGTGGCAACTGTTGAGAATGAAACCTGTACATAAACAAAGCAATTTGTAAAATGTGTATATCATCAATTTTTAAAGTTTTAAGGCGATTAAATATTGGATTTGTATTTTCATGATAACCAACACCTGCACATAAACGTATGGCTTTCTTCTGTTGTAACAGAATTTGATGATTTTTTGACTTAAACAACCCCCACACGATATTGCAATAAGATACATGTGGTATAAAATAGAATTATAAATTGTAAGCAATGCTTTTGGACGTAAATAGTATTTAGAGTGTGATCAGTTAATGTCACGGACGGACATTTTCAAAAATGACCTTTATTGAAAGCCTAAGGAAAGTTTTAGCATTATTCAGTACCTCTACTGATAGCCTCCACAATAAATCATACAGCAACCCTTCATATCTTGTCATTTTTTTCCTTAGGCCTTCAGTAATGGTCATCTTTTGATAGTGTCCGTCCGTGACATTAATTGATCCCACTCTTTAACTTTTAACATGATTCCTATGCAACGTCATATTGATGTTAAAACTTTAGAAATATGGTCGTCCCATGTCAAAAATTCATTAATCACCACCCCTAAAAATTTAACATTATTCCATGATAAGAAGAATAAAAGAAAATGCCTCAACAACGTAATAGGTTAAAACATAAACCATTGTATACAACAATTGAAACATCCTGGCTAGAAGGATTTGACGTGAATTCGTTTGTTTGAGGAGAAACAAGCAATAACTTACCAGAACAGAATTAGTCTGGTGCCTTGAGAGAAAATGATCTCATACAAAGCTCCACAACGATTTCGCCTGTCATAATAAATACTAATGGTAATTGCTTAAAATGTAATCAATATTTGTCCATCAAATTTAGATAAGAGAAGAATTATACAGTGGGCCTAATTCTGAAATAGTTTCATCCCAAAGTAAGGACTTCCTCCAGTCCTGCTATTTTCGTTTAAAGAGTCAGCAGATGATTAGTATTTTTATTGAAAAACAAGTTTCTGTGAAAAAGGACTAAACTATATACAATATGATTACAGGAGTGAGTAATCAAGTTTGACACCTTGGAATTTGAAAAGAAATAGAAGTTCCAAGAAACTGAACTTGAAGTTGTTTTAAAATGTTTGGAGTTCTGGTCAAGGAAAGTACCGTTTAGACCATAAAAAGAGGTGTTAAACAACCCAAAACACACTGTTCCTCTTCAGTAGCGTACTATGGGGGGGGGGCAGTGGGCAGGGTGCCCCTGCACGAGAAAGAAAGGCTTTTTTTTGCCTTGTCAGACTGATCTGGGCAGGGGGACCATTTACCAAAAGAATCTCCGCTTGACTCTACCAAGTGTTTGAGTGAAAATTGTTTCGTCCCCCCCCCCGCGCAGATAGCGGTTGCGTGACTGGGAAAAACATTCCGACTTTGGATTTGTTATGAAACATTGTTCGTCACTGAAAAAAAATGCCTCCAGTGACGACGTGCGCCAGGTACGCCAGTGTCAATGCTGCGTATGTCAATGGTTAGTATGGCTGAACGTGCTAGCCAGGAGTTTTCTTTGTTAAACTGATATGTAGTTTGGTGTAACATTCATTTTCAATTAGCTCTACTGATATGGTAATGGCATCTTTTTCTTTGTCAGGATAAAGATGGATGGACACCTCTTGATCTAGCTGCCAAGAACGGTCACCTAGAGTGCATGGAACTCTTGATAAAACATGGTGCCTGCATCAATATCAGTGTGAGAAGATGAAGTAAAATTGTATTTAAGTTAAATAATAACACTTCATCTGTTTCTGCGAAAGTGTAGCATTGACAGTCTTCATAAAACAAACACAATATACATTTTGAAAAAAGAACACAATATACATGCACACTATTTTTACTTCCAATATAAAAGAGAAGATTTCACGAAAATGCTATTTCCACTCCCTGTCGAATATTCCTAGCAGAGCTGCCAAGGAGGCTGAATGCGATAATGATGTATATTGGAAATGTTGGAAATGTCGACAGTGTATAAACAGGACATTTGCATGATTCGGAGAAATAGAAAAAAGTGCATAAAAATCCATAAAAGACAAAATTGCTTAAAAGTGTGATTAAAGATATTCTGTGTACACCAATGGAAGCGAATATCCTGGCTCAAAGGATTTGGCAGTATTTTTATTTACTTGACGACAAACAAGTTTTCAGTAACTAGTATTGAATTAGTCTGGTGCCGTGAGAGAAATTGATCCCATAAAAACATGACGTAGATCCACAACGAATTTGCCTGTCACAATGAACTGATGAATACTAATGGTGATTGCTAAAAAAGTAATGAATATTTGACGATCCCTTTTAGAAATTTTAGATTTTAGATTTTACTACGACACTATTCGATAAGAACTAGAAAATGTCAAAATTGTATCAAAGAATCGGCAGATAATACAAAATGTTTTCGTGGACAGTAGGTACTATTGTTATTTTAATTATATTACAGATTAAGTACCAAGCTTGACATCTTTATTATAATCTTTGTGTATTATACAATACACTGTGAAATAGGAAGGGATGTGCCCATAATTTGGAAAATTACACCATCTTTCGTTTCTTTACAACTGATAAAATACTGCATGGCATCTATTTCTTTGCCGGAATAAATATGGATGGACGCCCGTTGATCTAGCTGCCAAAAATAGTTAAAAAATGCATTGAACTGTGATAAAACATCAATAACAAAGGGAGGAAACAATATAAAACTCCATTTCAAGTTGTATAATAACGTCTCATTTTGTTTCTGAGGAACAAGCAAAATTGACAGTCTTTGAAACCACTTTCTACTTTTGATATGCTAGAGACAAATCAAGAGAAACGCTGATAAGAAAATTGAGATTCCTTGATTTATTTCGTGGAGGAATGGATAACCTAAGACTTTGTAGAGAAAATTAGGTATTCTGTAAAATATTTCTATAAAATCAAATGATCGTTATTTCCAAAGAAATTGTCGAATAATTGGAGTATTGTCGCGATATATATTTCTTTGTCAGGATAAAGATGGCTGGACACTTCTTCATACAGCTGCTAAGAATGGTCAGAAAGGATGCATCGATCTCCTGATAAAACACGGTGGTGAAGTTGATATCAAAGTGAGTAAAGTGAAATAGGTGAAATGAATGCCACATCTACGAATTTTTGAAGGTGTTTGCATTGTCGGAAATGTCGACAGTCTAAATAAGGAAATTGGAATGATTGGGAAAAGTAAAAACAAAATGCCTCAAGAAGTAAATTGCACAAAATATACCAATGTATAAACTAGTTGGAGGGTATATCCTGGCTGCCAAGATTTTACATGAATTTGTTTACTTGGGAGAAACAGACGATGATTTACTAGTTGCTTAAAGATCGATTCCAGGATTTGCAAGTCCATCACTTCACTTCATTATCAATACCAAACGGTAGTTTTGTACTTACAAATGGTGTGTTGAAAGTTTGAGATCCTTACGTCACGATTTGTTGTTTTATGAGTTCGCATGACCAGCAGAGCACACTGATTGGTTAAATGGCTAAACTCACCGCGACCTTCGGCAAACGGCTGATCGGACATTTCTGGAACTAACAGAACGGCCCGTGCACGTTAACGGCACTGTGTAGATTTTGAAGTTGAAATGTCCAGATATTCACCAATACAACGTATTTTACTCAATGGTTCTATGACAGGTGTTTATTTATACTAATCTTCACATTGTGTCATTGTGAACGATTTGAGCTGATTTTCATTTGCCGTTTTCTGCCGTGCAAATCCCATACTTTGTCTTTGAAGACAGAGTAAATTATTTGCACGTCAGAAAACGGTAAAATGAATGAAATTCAAACTCAAAATTTAAACTCACGGAACGAACAACATTCTGGTTACATGTCGTTATCAGTTTTTCTCATAAAACAACAAATTCATGACGTGGGACAGCGTACTGAAATCTGATGTAGTTTTAACCGCAAATAAGGCCTTCTTCCTAGCCTGTTATTTGCCTTTAAAGGATCGACCGATGATTACATAAAAAGACAAGTTTCGTAGATAAAAATAATTATATAGTAGGATTACATAAATAATTAAAGTTGATATTCATAGGAAATAAAATCCAGTAAATTTACCTGACTGTATAATTAAATGACTTATTTAAACATTTCATGCGGCTAACATGCCAAGAAATTCAGGGGCGTAGGCTGGTTTGGGCGCGGGGAGGTGCACATCTTGGGGAGGTGGAACTAAATTGACATGGGGAGGTGCACATTTATGAGTGGAACTAAAGTTGAGTAAATCAGGCGTTGAAAGCAGAAAAAAGTGCGTGCAAATTTCGTTTTTCTTGCCAGCGGCGGAACTCTATGCTCTGCGGGGGGTGCACGTGCACCAGTGGTGCACCCCCCAGCCTACGGCCTTGAAATTGTGTCAGTTCGGGTTTTATGAAGTAAAAATGCGATAATACACTCTCCGCAACTCTGAACGGCCCACAGAAAAATTGGCCTTTTTGGTGTGACGTCACACCCGGTTATTGCTGAACTATCTCGCGCGACGAACTGCGCTTAACGCAACAATGTCATAAGTCCTGTCAGATCATACTCTCTAAATGGTCAATATTGCTGAATTGTCAATATCTGACATAAATTTTTGTCCTCGCTCGTGATGAAACAATCCTGATGTCATCATTACGTCATATTGGCACAGAAATTGGAATCTCCAAAAAAACAAATCGTTTTAATCGCTGTGATGTGCGAGATCTGTGTACGGAAATACTGACAAACAACCTGAGATTTTTAAGTATGTGTGTGAGAACAAAATTACATTTATTATAGTCATGTTCTGAGGTGAATTCGTCTTACATGACAAAGTCTAAGTTGTCTTTCCAATATGTATATGTAAATACAACTCAAAATACATAGAATACTGCATTCTCAGCGTTTCGTTTCGTTTTGTTTCGTCTGTTTGGTGATGGCAACTTTGCTTGCACTAATGACGTGTTTAATTGAGAAAAAATAGAATTAGTTTCCTCTTCAGCCATAGTGATCTCAACACCGGCGTTCAAACGATAAATGTTCCAGATGAATAGACGGATAGTCTATCAACTGCAGTATAAGTAAATTTAATTATTTCTTGTTTTGGCTTTGTTGGACTGCGTATCTCACAATCTGCATAACCTCTCTCTCGCGCAGGTAATGTAAATCCGCCAGGGCAGCTAGCGATCAGATTAGATAGAACCAGGCCTGCGCGTCTGGCCAAGCCGCTGGCGGCGAGCTGCCAAAGAGCCGCATTACCGCTCCAACCGCATTACCCGCGTATGAATCGTAACCCCAGCAGAATCGCCACAGCCTTATTTCAACTCGTCTAGAAATTGATACGAAGTTTCTATTCTTTTATTATACTAGTATGTTATTCATAATGATTAACTCAAGGCATGTAATTAATACCCATTACCTTTTTCCATGGTGGAAAGAGTCTCCGTCTGTCAAAAGTGCAAATCGCCGACCGACTGGAAACACCGACCTCCCAGAACAGCGCGATATTACACAACCGGTAGCACCTTGGAGGTTGCTCCTTTTACCCTTTACTTTTCAGCATTTTACTCACAAACAGGACATTTCTTAGAATATTGAGATGGAGATAATGAGATGTAAAATGCAAACGATGTTATATTAGGCCGATATTTCATTTACATTTGGGCAAAGAAGTCAAATAACACAGAAGTTCAGGGTTGTCTTTCCAGCTTATATGTGTGTAACTATGTACCCGGAAGTTGCCCGCAAGTCCACGAACCCTTCTGTGACGTCACAGCTAAAGGCCGTTTTCAGACAGCGAACGAGCAAATACGGCCCTGAGAGTAGGGTGATGTTTTCACTTTAATTTCGCTTTTATGGAAGAGTCAGGGGCGGCGGAACCGGGGGGGCAGGGGGGGCAATTGCCCCCC
>JZLH01S0617669.1:22824-33003 GCA_001188425.1 Eucidaris tribuloides
TACACTTTTTAGTTCCAATAAAAGACATATTTCCCATATCTTATATTGTAAATATTATCACTTTATACAAGAATAATACAATGAGCAAAAATAAAATATATAATGATATATTTGAATTACCAATAAATTTATAAGTTAATTATTATATACCACATATATTTTATATATAATGTGCATAAATACATGAATATTCGATGACTTTGTAAATCATTGTATTCCACATCAATACATATAATGTAAATATGTAATAGGCCTATATTTTATCATAAATGTATTTTAAATATAAATGAAATATAAGTGATATGTATATTGAATATATATGAACGAGCTCGTTCCAAAAGGGACTAGATCCACTTTTGATGAAAAATTGAGTTATTGATTATCACATTATCAATTATTCAGGTAGGTACCTGTCCTTGAGCAAAATGTTTTAACGCTCATTGATGAAAGCAACTGTGAGAAAATGCACTTTTTATATCACTTTTCCATAGCGCACTGTAACACAAATCACGTAAAAACAAATGCTTATTTCATCTGAAGTACAAATATAGGATTAAGTTCCTTTTTGGAAATATCAAACTTCTTCAATATTGATAATATTATATATTTGTATATTTATATATCCTATCATATAATATTGTAATATCTAAAAAGAAAGGACTACGTGTATAATATTGAATGAGTATGCGCCTTCAGTTATACATTATATATATACTATATATTATCTATATAATATTACATTATTATATATAAATACCACAGTATACATATATATATATACATATAGAATAATAAATATATATATCATAAATATATATATACACTTGTTTTACCAGGTGTATAGGTATTATATATAGTTACTACAATGCATATAATATTGATGCATGTATATTATATTTATGGTTTATTTTATTCATTCTGAAACCTCCCCCCCCCCCCACAAAAAAAAAAAAAACTATTTTGGCTTAATTATGCAACTGATATAAGGGAATTCTGTGAAGCACGATCTACTAATTGACTGAGCATGAATAGAACATATGGAAATAGAAAATCAAGATTAATACAGAGCAATTTTCAAACGACAACCTATATTCCCGACGCTGTAATAACAAAAAACATAAATGTATCATTATGAAGTATTATTGGCTGTTAGTTTTGTTATTATTATTGATTATTATTATTATTATCATATTTAACTAATATTCCATTATGATATATCATATTGCTATTCATTATTATTTATTACTATTATCATATATTATTTATTATATTATTATTATTATTAATTATTATTATGATTATTATTATTTCATTAGTAAGACATTATATCATTGTATAATTCATTATTAATTATATTAACACATATCATAAATTATTATTATTATTATAATTATTCATTATTATTAATTATTATTTCATTTATTATTATTTATTATTATTATTATTTATTATTATATTTTATTATATTATTATTATTACTATTAGTACATTATTATTATATTACTGTATTACTATTATTTGTTAATAGTCATTTTCTTTATTTTTTCAAAGACGATATATAACACTTGGAAAAACAAACGTTTCAAAAATTGCCCGAACTTTTGCTATCTGACATATCTTGACAGTGTTTTGAATATGACAAATAAACCACCTAAGAACATCAAAATAGTTGGCTGTCACTAGTACAATTATGCGCAGTATACAAATTGCACATTATTTATTTCTCACCGGATCGGAAATTCTGCATACACAGCAACTTTATAAGGAAAGCTGAATGGTCTCTCAATGATTATCACTTTTTTAAAGCGACTTACTGATCGTTTGTAAAACTGCAATATTTTGTTCAATGGCGTACATATTAGAAACATACATGTAGTCAAATGACAGTAGGTAGCAATGGGCAATCCATTCTAGCTCAGAATTTTTCAAAACTTAAACACAACAACAATAAAAAGTTAACTAACCCCTTTTTCAAAACAACTATATACTTTAAAAAATGAACGGTGTTGAAGCACAATGAATTTGGCAAGGATGTTCCTTGCACTAATTGACTAAATTCTGCTGGGAAAATGTGATTGGGTCTGTTCAAGTTCATTGCATATGAGCACATATTAAAGGCAAAAGGTTCAACTTTTCAGAGTCAGCAGAGGTCATTTGGGGGTTTTTGAATGCAGGATTTCTGACAAATTGTCTGTTTCTGATGAAATGAATTAATCACTATTTATGTTAATCAATCTGATCGTTTGATACTCTCATACCTCCTTTGACACTTTTGCATAATTTTACGCTTCGGTGAGCGGCAATTTAAAAAATGTCCACCTTTCTCGATTTTGAAATTGTAAAAATCCAATTAAATTTAGACTGCAAAAATTTTATAATGCCGTTTTTTTCAGCAAAATGTAGTTTACGTGTTGTTACAACATAAGGAGGTTGTAACCGATGACATGGTTGCAGTGAGCACACTTTATAATAAACATGGAATAAATGTCAATTTATTTACCATATATTATTGGCATAAGAGATGACTCATCGTGACTTTTGAATAATGTGGCATTTTCACGTCTTTAATGCGTGCCTCATTCATGCAATGACGCAACAGACAACCAACATTTACAAACGACAGAAGTTAGTCCCAATTAGTGTAGGAACAACATCTTAGCCAAATTTATTTTGGTCACAATACTTGTTTTGTTAAAAAGTTATTTGTATGTTGAAAAAAGCGGCGGGGTAGTTCTACTTTTTTTGTTGTGTTTAGGTAACTATTTGTTAATACAATGACTTTAAATGATATAAGTTGGACGCCATCATCGAAAAAACAGCGTTATTTTACTGGCTGAATGAGAGCTAAATTTGTTTGATACTCAACGGAATATATATTAAACAAATACCAGTTCGAATTACTGCTGTTTGAAGGAGTAAAATGAAGGCAGTATCGGTGTGTTCTCTTTTTTTTATTTGTAGTGATATGAATTAGATGTATGATTGCGATTAATATAGATATGATTAAATTCTTATATTTAACACAATACTACTACTACTAACTACTACTAACTACTACCTACTAACTACTACTAATACTGACTACTACTGACTAGCTAATTATAATATAATAAAATAATAATAAATATATAACAACATAATAATAAACAACTATGAAATGATGAATGATTGATATTGATAATATACTATTATTAAACTAATTATAATTGTTTGTCATTATCAAACAACTTCATGACAATTAAAACGCTATGAAAAATGAACATAACACCGAAGTCCAGAGTGATTTGTTCATATTACAAACGTTTTATACTGTGTCAGGACGGATGTTCCCCCTCCTCTTACTTGTTACTACTTGGTAGTAGGCTTCCCTCCTCTACCACCACTAAGACTACTAACTACTTTCTGGTATCTTCTGACTGTTACTTACTTACTACCTACTAGCTAACACTACTGATACCACGTATCTTCCCTGCTGCTGCTACTGACTACTACTATCACTACTTATCTGTACACTACTAAACATTACTACTTCACTACTTATACTATTACTATTAGCTACTACTACTACATAAACTACTACTACATACTACTTTGTACTACTAATAAACTCTATAGAGTTGTGATTTCTTTAGTTTTTAACCATTTGAATGAAAACACCGGCCCATGCAAAAGTTTTTCAGTGTTGGTATTAAAACTTTCTGTGGAACATCCGGGAAATTGAATACAGGAAATGCATGGCCGTGATCGTCAGCGCACCCACCGGACCCCTGTTTTTTATTATTATTATTATTATTATTATTATCGTCGTCGTCGTCGTTGTCGTCATAGACTTATGATAATCATAATTATTGCTATAATACTCTCAAAAATAATGAGTGAAAATATTCACTCTTTCAGGAGTAAATTTCAGAAAAGAGTGAATTTAAAGGGACCCTAAAGTCACAAGTCATGGGCGTTTGGACCTGGCCCGACTCGGATAATATTCGGGAATGCCCGTATACTTTCAGAAAACGAGCGCGCACGAATTGTGTGCAATTCCCTGTGCAGCACGTATTCACCCGAAGAAAGGCGAACTAAGCCCAACTGACCCTCATCGGCAATTCTGTTCGCAGCTCCACGATTGTTGTTACGCACCACTGAACTCTACACTACGTAGCATAGAGTTCGGGTTACGCACTGCCTTGCAATAGGGGCAAGCGTAAGGTAAATAAACGTACATGGATTACGAGCGGCGCGTCCCTTTAAAGTGAATTTGGATTGAAATTTGAGTGAAAAGGTGTGTTTTCCACTCATTTTGGAATGACCTCGGTGATTACTCGAAGATTTCACTCTAAATTCACATCTCAGAGAGTGAATATTTTCACTCAATATTTTGTTAGACATTAGTAAGACAAAGGATGATAGTTTTAATTATTGTAATGAAATGATATTCATAAAAACAATAATTAAGTTGCAGCAGTAGGAGAAGTACATGTAATAGTACTGTTGCGATATTTTCATCAGCGAGTTGCCCACTTACTCCTTTATCGGGAATGCTGAAGTAGCTCGCTTTATATTTCATTGTAATTATAATAATAACTATCATAATTATAATAATGATTATAAAATAATTATAATTGTAATTATATATTAGAATTATTGTTATACTTATATTACATTAATATTACAATAGTGATTACATGTATTACTATAATTATTATTATTATTATTATCATTATTATTATTATCATTATTATTATTATTGTTTATCATTATATCATTGTTATTCGGGTTGTTATTACTAAATAATAATTAATAAAATATTTTGAATGACAAAACACTAGGCCTTCTACTAATGATGAAAGAAAACACACATGGTAATTAATGATTAAAGCCCAAGTTTAGTTTTGGGGAGTTTTTGAAACTTTATGCCCAAGGTCATACCCTGCAATATTAGATTCGAATGTCTTTAGTTTTTTTTATTAGTATAATAAAATCTTCAAGGGGGGGGGGTTTGGAGGCGAAGATTTTTGACCATATTTATATATCTTAATTTACACTCCATCAGAAAGAGCAAGCTCTGATCTTTCTAGATGAGGTATAATTCAGAATAATCGTTCTAACACCTAATAAACTATTGGATCTTTAATGTTAAAATCACCAGTCAAAATATGCTCGGGGTTGCCAATCTGCCCCTCCTCCCCCCCGAGATTTCGGACTATATTTTATTTACATCTAAAGGTTAAAAAGGCTTTAAGGTTGATGTGTATAACCTCATCTGAAGAGAAAGGCTTCTGCTCTTTCATGATGAAGTTATATACTCATATAACCTATCTTTTATGTCTGTTAGTTTTTTGTGAATTAATAGATGAAAATGTCGGGGCGGGGGGGGGACCCGACATTTTCAGCTATATTTTACATATATACATCCCAAAGGGTTAAAGAGTAATGAAGCTATTACTCTTGGAAAGAGCAGAGTCTCTCTTTCAGATGAGGTATAAACATGTACTTATAAGTTTTTAAGCCTCTTGGATCAGCTTAATATAAAATAGTATTAATATAGTTATTATAGTTATATATATATAGTAATATAGTTATATAGTATAATTTATATTAATATATAATAATTAAAAAAAATAAAAGACATTCAGAATCTGATTATTTGGCAAGGTTATGCTTTGGGGCATAAAGCTTAAATAACAAAATAATTCCAAAACTAACTATGCGGCTTTAATATATCAATAATACAAAATTTAAAACAAAAAAACGGAAATTAACGGCGAAATTCTCGAAAATTGCCATGATGAGGTCCAGAACCATAGCTAGATGCAAAGTTGCGTCAATACCTCACAAAAGTTTTTATCATTATGCTACGGGGACACAGACCGGTCAAGGTGTATGTTTGTCCGGGTGTTTGTCCGGGGTAGTTTGTATTACGCTAGTAAAATACATAAGACTAAAAGGAGCAAGGAACGGGAATTTTATGTGTTCTGTCACGAGGAATATTATAGCATATTGAATACGAATCAAAATTTTGTTGATTTATTATAATTACAACTGCCATGTTTCTCGGAATTAAAAAATCATTTTTGTTCTTACGATAAAACCGCGCTAACTTAGCCAGTGTTAGCGGTGCGTCTTCCACTATGCGCCCGCAACTCTGCCGTACAACGTGCGCTGTCTACACCCTGTGTTACTGCGGCAATTTCCTTCGCGAGATTCCGCGCGAGTGTATCGTAAAATCTCGTTTCTGAGAAAACCAAGTTAAAGTTCCTCACAAGTGAGACTAATTAACAAGGAATATAACCAAACACACATTTATTGCTGTAAAGGTGATCTCTTAATCAATGTTTTAATATGAAATTAATCAAAAATTCACTCAAAATTTAAACATTTGATGTTCGCCGAGACTGTTATTGATGGAACGCGTGACGTCACCACCCAGTCCCAGTGTAACACCAAGGATTACGCGCCGCTAAACCGAGCTCGTGATTTCGGTACTCGGATTAGGTGGTGTTAGGAACACTCAACACCAACACCAACACCAACACCACTTCTGAAATCACCCAATGTTTGATTCCCTCCCACAATCTGTACATTATGGCACCGCAGCAGTCCATGTTTGTGAATATGTGCCTGTATTCCAAGACTAGTTGTGATCCTCTCTGTGGTTGAGTTGACCATTGACAGTGGGCCCTAAAGGTTAGTGACATGATTGGGAACACTTGAATATGCCCCAAGAACGAAATGAGTTGGAATATCAATTATACACCAGTTGGAGTGGATCTCCCAGGTGGAAGGATTTGTCTCTTATTTGCTTACTGAAGGAGAATTAAACAGGAACATAAAATTCTATCGGGAAAATAGGACCCATAGAGAACCACACAGCAGGTTTGCCTGCCACGAGGGATATTGACATTAGTCATTTTAGAATTAGTCAACGTTTGACTACAAGATATTCACAGGAGAATCCTTGCATACATGTAGTTTACAACTTTACATGATTCTACACTAGTTTCAGCCCAAGTTGAGCACTACCCCCAATCATGTCATTTACCTTTAAAATGATTTTCCTGTTCACAACAGAATGAGGTTGTTTACAATTATAATTATAACTGTGTTTTTGTGATTGCCTAACTATAGAATTTCATAAGAGAATTACTGCTCTAGTCGATTTCATTCACAGTTCCCAATAATTCTAAATCATCTTCCTTCACAACAGAATCAGAATGAAATTATGTAGTAAATAGTTGGAACAATTATTTACTAGAGAATTTCATTCATGTACATGTAGTATAAGGCCATGCATGTTAGAACAGAATTTCAGAAAATACCATTGTCCATTCTCTTCAGACTTTATATACACACACACACACACACACACATGCACGTACACTGCATGTACAAATAGTGGCATTCATTATTAATTTTATTTTTCTATATGCATTATTTATAACATGGCCACATGGATATTGAGTGCCCAAGTGAAAGATCACGGCTGCATTGACTACATTAACACCATTCATGTCACGTGACCATTTGGGGGGGGGGGGGCTGGGCTATTGCTCTATCCTTGAATGCTTGTACATGTACGTCCATCTCCTGTTTTATTGAATTATAAGTCCATTAAATAAATGGACAGGAGGTGTAATGGGTGAAAAATGTGGAACAATTACATTTTAGGTTTCAACATTTCAAAATGCAGGTTTTCAGTCAAATTGATTATACATGTACCATGATTGTACTGACATTATTTAATAATACACAGTACATGTGCACATGTATGTACTGAGTACAAATTGTACTTGCAATTGAACCATCATGCACCCCTGCATGTATTTGTCAAATTTGATATCATGCAAATACACACAACAACAAAAAATAACTACTCCCTTTTTCAAACTACCATAACTTTTTAACAAAATAGGTTTTCGCAAAATAATTTGGCAGGAGTATTTCTAAACTTATTGACTAACCTCTGTGTGAAAATGTGATTGATCCGTCAAGCCACGCATGAATGAGCATGCATTAAAGGCAAAATGGCCACTTTTCAAAAGTCACAAGGTAAACAAAGGTTTTTTTTTGCTTTATTTAAAGAGTGTACTCACTCAACCATGACATGGTTACAACCTCTTATGTTCATACACATGTAAAAGCCCAAGTTACGTTTTGGGGGATTGTTTTTTGTTATTTTGAAAGCTTTATTGCCCCAAAGTCATACCCTGCAATATAGATTCTGAATGTCTTTAGTTTTTTTATTTTTTTTTTTTTTTTTTTTTTTATGAATTTGAAAATGTCGCGGGGGGGGGGGGTGGGACCCCCGACATTTTTTGACCATATTTTACATTATAGAATCCAAAGGTGTTAATAACGGCGTTAAGTTTATCCGAGTATATACCTCATCTGAAAGAGCAGAGTCTGCTCTTCAGATGAGGTATAAACTCATATAAAAAAAAACTAAAGACATTCAGAATCTATTATTGCAGGGTTATGACTTTGGGGCATAAAGCTTTACAGTTTCAAAATTGAGGAGAGATGGCAATTTTTCAATTGAGCTCACTGAATTGCAAAAAATGTGAAAAGTTTCAAAAGAGGTGTAAGGGGGTCAAGCGATAGATGAATAACATAAATAGCGCTAAATCATTCACCAGAAACGTAATTTGTTGAAATCCTGTATCACAAATCCCCAAAGTGATCCTTGTGACTTTTGAAAAGTGACTTTTTGCCTTTAATATGTGCTCACTCATGCATGCATTGACATATCAATCACATTTTCCCACAGAATTAGTGCAGAAACACCCCTGCCAAAATATTTTGCTCAAAACCGTTTCTGTAAAAAGTTATGGTAGTTAGAAAAAGGGGGTAGTTACTTTTTTTGTTGTGTTTACATACATTGCATACTGTACTGTGTATATACCTGAAATGCCATTTGGAAAATGCATGTAACTCGTTGGGCACTTAAAACGAGATTTCTCGTGTTGGAGTCTATGGGAAATATGTGTCATAGCAAAATCAAATCGTCTCCAACAAGATTAAGAAGTCTTGAGTAAATGATACTATACAATTGATGCACTGGTTGCGAGTGTGTTAGGGTTGAGACAGTGCACAAAGTTTAGTCAGTGCAAGTCATAACGCAGGGCAAGTGCGTTATCGATCGCACTGACTAAACCGAGTGCACTGGAACTGCCCTAACACATGAACAAAACAGTGCATCAATTGGTTTATAAGATGGGTCGGCAATACAGCCTGGAAACATGCAACAAAAATTAGACCCTAGGCCTAGAAGAGGTGAGCACTCGACCGTAAGCTAGCCAGATCAAGTTGTGGTCTACCCTACGACTACGTACACATGAGTACAGACTTTTTTAGTTTGGCTGCCGATTCGGCACGGTGAATATCGTCAGGTATCGATCATGTGTTATCAATTGGGCATGCACGTTAGGAGAATTAAATGCACGCCCCATGCCTGTCAATTGGCCAATCACATTGTGTCATTCTTAAACCCGTCTTATAAAATGTGATATTACATAGTAGCCTACATACTGCTCTTGAACACACTACATAGCAGCATTGTTTTGAGGGTTCTGCAATCGATTCCTACAAATTTGAGCAGAATAGAACTCCCACAAATGTCATCAAATCAGGTGGAAAAACATTGCATCTAGAATCCATACCATTACAAAACATTTTAATACTGTACAGAACCTGAGGAAGCAGCCCAGGATATCAACTGAAATTTTCCAGCTCTGTCCTTGATTTGTACACTTAACCACATTTTGTCCTCATTTTTTTCATCAAGATTAACCCTTGCCTTGCTTGTTCGCTATTTTGCACCTGTCAGATCAATGAATAAATACACTGAACACAAAAATGGATTTACTAATCCCTCTTAATCCTCTTAATAAAGGGAAAACAAATATTAATTTACCGGAATTGAATTGATGTACATGTATGACCCTGATAGAAGTTGAGTCCACAGAAAGCTACGTGTACAACAAATTTAACCATCACAGCATTTTCCGGTAATAAATGAAAACAACAAAGAGGAAATTTATGACTATGAAATTTTCTCAATGCCCAGAAACTTTAAAGGCAAGGTTCACCCTGACATCAAGTTGGTTCTAATAAAAGCAGAACAATAAGAGAAACATATTAATGAAAGTTTGGCGAAAATCCACCAAAGAATAACAAAGTTATGAG
>JZLH01S0617670.1:0-17172 GCA_001188425.1 Eucidaris tribuloides
TATCCGCGGCTTTGTGAAAAAAAAAAAACGTTAATACAATATTTTTTTGGGGTAATACGGAAATATCAGCGCAAAATTAATAACGTGGGTCCAAAATCCAAACTGCCAATCCAATTTTTATTTTTGGCAATAAAACGGAACTAAGTAATTACCAAATTCATTTCCGCGGATCAAATATATTGCCGACTTTTATTCTTTGGCATAATACGGAACGAATATTAGCAAATTCCATTTTCGCGGTATTCAATCATATGCCGACTTTTATTTCTAGCATAATACCGGGAACGAAATATTAAGCCAAATTCATTTCCGCGGATCAAATCATTTTGCAACTTTTATTTCTAGCATATATACGGAACGAAATATTACAAATTCATTTCGCGGATCAAAATCATATTGGACTTTTATATTCTGGCATAAATACGGAACGAAAATATTCGCCAAATTCATTTCCGCGGATCAAAAATCATATTGCGACTTTTATTTCTGGCATTAATACGGAACGAACATATTAGCCAAATTCATTTCCGCGGATCAAAATCTATATGACCGACTTTTATTTTTCTGGCCAAAATCTGGAACGAAAATATTAGCCAAATTCATTTCCGCGAATCAAATCAGTTATTGCCGATTTTATTTCTGACATAATACGGAACGAAATATTCGCCAAATCATTTCCTGCGGCATCAAAATCATATTCCACTTTCATTTCTTGGCATAATACGGAAACACGCAAATATTCGCCAAATTCATTTTCGCGGATCAAAGTCATATTACGACTATTCATTTCTGGATAATACGGAACGATAATATTTAGCCAAATTCATTTCCGCGGAATCAAAATCATAATTGCCGACTTTCATTTCTGGCATAGATACCGGAACGAAAAATATTAGCCAAATTCATTTCCTAGCGGATCAACAATATATATGCCGATCTTTTTTCTGGATAATAACGGAACGAAATGTTAGCAAAATTCATTTACGCGATTCAAAATCATATTTGACGACTTTTATTTTCTGGCATAAACCAGGAAACTAAGTATTAACCCAATTCACTTTCCGCGGGTCAAAATACATCTTAACAATTATTTTTGGGATAATCGGAACTAAATATCAGCGAAATTAATATCCGCGGATCAAAATCATATTGACCCGACTTTCATTTCTGGCTAAAACGAACTAAGTATTACCCAATATCATTTTCGCGGGCGTCAAAATACACTCTGCGACAATTATTTTTTGGCGTCAGATACGAACTAAATATGAGCCATTCATTTCTGCGGCAGTCAAAAATAAATCGCTATTATTTTTGGCTAATACGGAGCTGAATAATAGCCTCCGAAATGACGCCCGTTTTCTCGCGATATTATTGACAGAATTTTCTTACTGGCCCGTCGCCCCCCCCCCCCTCCCCCCCCCCCCCCCCCCCTCTCTCCCCCCCCCCCACCCCCCGACAGTAAAATTGGACTATTTCTGAAATTTATACTGGCGACAGTGATTTTTACATTGGTCAAAGGGCCGACCGACTGTTGCCAGTGTCAGAGCGTGTCACTCATAGTGTCTTTGATAAGGTCTAAAAATGAAGCCTTAAAAAAATTGTATTTCAAAATGCTGATTTAGTGCTTTAAAACAGTGAAAATCTACAAGCATTCAAATTGGCCAGATTCACCTGCCCATTTCCTCCCATGGACATACTGTGTGCAGATCTAGGCTATTTTATCATCCACTGGAGTAGAAATTGTTTATTCATGCATACCTTGCCATTGGCAGCATGACTTTCCAAACTTATGTCTTCTAGGGTGTTTATTTGTCCATTTGAACACTACTTTGTAGCTCAGATATCAAAGTTTGACAATTTTTTTAGGTTGAAGCTCCACAATGTTAGCCTATCACTTTAACATTGTGCAAATACACTGGTATATAAAAGAAAATGCTATTCAAGAACCATTAGCAAAGTTTAGAAGCTAGAGATGCTGTTTTTGTGAAATTATAGTAAACGTTAGACATTAATTTGATCTTTAGCCTCCAGTGACAAAAATTCTTCAAGTAGTGCTAGTCTATTTTTAGACAGTTCATGCAGGTCTCTTTTACCTCAATGGACAGTGCCACTGAGAGCTAAGTGCAATAGGTTCACATAGATGACATGCATTCCTTTTGTAGATGACACATGCTAGCACAGAAGTAGGTCAACCGTCTGGTATTACGATATTAGTACTGTAATAGGCCTGAAGTGAGATTTGAAACTGTGTGCTTAGAACATACACTAGACATTTTTTTGCTCATTTTTCAAATCTAGGTAATTTCTGATCTTCAGATTTCACAGGCAAATCCTTTATACACAGCCAAAGGACATGAATAATGTTGTGCTGTATTATAGGAGGGTTGCAAATTACATTCCCTACCTTTAAACAGAGTCTTTAAAGGTATTGGCTAACATTTACCACAGTTCAAAAATCTGAGCTACATGATTCCCCATGCTACCATTGTCTTTGATAAGGTCTAAAAATGAAGCCCTGAAAAAAATTGTATTTCAAAATGATTTAGTGCTTTAAAAAAGTGAAAATCGTAAGTTGATCGGATTCACCTGCCCATTTTCTCCCATAGACTTACTGTGTGTACACCTAGGCTATTTAAACTCGCCCCCGAGTTTTAATTGTTTATTTATGCATAACTTGCCATTGGCGGTGTAACTTTCCAAACTTTTTTGTTCTAGGGTGTTTATTTGTCCATATGAAAACTACTATGTAGTTCAGATATCAAAATTTGACAATTTTTTAAATTGAAGCTCCACAATGTTAGCCTATCACTTTAATGATTGGGTTTTTTTGGCTCATTTTTCAAAATCTAGGTAATTTCTGATCTTCAGATTTCCTAGGCAAGTTCTTTATAAATAGCCTAAGGACATGAATGATGTTTTGCTGTATTATGGGAGGGTTGCAAATGACATTTCCTACCTTTAAACAGAGTCTTTAATGATTGTGTTTTCTGTATTCCATTCCAGGCATCTTTGCTTTGTTCTACTGCTACTGGACGACCCTCAACATGTTTGCCACCCTGAAGTTTCTGGCCTTGCTGGGGGGCATCACCTTCCTCTTTGGGAACCGACTCCTCAGTAGTATTGCCAAACAGAAGAAGTAGCTTTGGTAGGTCATCATTATTTTCTATACTGCATGTCCCAAATAAAAATGCCCCTCTCATAAACTACAGAATCATTACCAAGTTCAAGTATCTTTTTATCCCCTCGATGTCTGTTATACAACCCAGCATGTAGAGAGTTTACGAGTAAAATGTAATAGACACTCATGGGTGAAGATGCCATCCTGGGAAATATTGGAACTGTAGGCTGACAATTTAGTATCTGAAAATAAAAACGACGGAAGTCCAGTTTAGAAATTTGTCTTTATTCTCCCATATGAAACCGAAGATGACAACTCCAGTTAACCAAATTTCTAGCATACAATTCTAGGTAATCTAGTGATGATACACTAGTGCTTCGGTTAACTAGAAATGTAATCTTTGGTTTTATATGGGACAATAAAAACAAATTTCCAAATTTTATGTTCATATATTCAATTGTGACATGATATGAATGCATGTGGTTAGATATGTTTACATCTCTAAGATATACCGTACGTGCATGTAACCAACGTACCCTGGGAACACCTTTCTAGTAGGTGTCCTCCCTCTACAGCGTTGGGAGACTAACCTTTATCCTCATCAGCTGGAAGAAGAATATCTTTTAAGCTCATGAGAACTTCTCGAGTTGAGAGGTACAGTGGGGAAAAATAAGATCCACAAGCTTGCTTTTACAGGATAATTTGATAAACTTTGATATTGCTGATTTTCAAGATATTACGGTTGTATATGG
This sequence comes from Eucidaris tribuloides, assembly GCA_001188425.1. Classification (NCBI taxonomy): domain Eukaryota; kingdom Metazoa; phylum Echinodermata; class Echinoidea; order Cidaroida; family Cidaridae; genus Eucidaris; species Eucidaris tribuloides. Next base: position 3,871 of record JZLH01S0617670.1, read on the forward strand.
TATGCATATTTCATTAGTTCAACATCTTTCATGTAAATGGCAAATTTGTTTGGCTTGTTTGGCTGTGCCTGTGCTATTTGTGTTTAATCCCAGAATTTTGTAGCATTCTGTTGGTAGATTATGAAGATAATTGTTAAAGGGAAATGGCAAGATTAGAAGTAGTCCTTAATTTGAGACATAATGCTCTCAGAAGCAAGTATACTGTTCACGATTTCTGCTGTGAAATTTCCCAGTCATGAAATTTCCAAGTCATGACATTGTACTACAATTATCAGAAAATGCTGTCATGGTCAAATTTGTTGTGTAGCTTTCTGTAGGACCAATTTCTATCATTGTGATTCTTCAATCCAGTATTAACACATGAAAGCTAGTTTCTCTAGAGAAAACCTATCCAGCCTGAAAAATACAGCCTAGCATGTTATATTTCAATTTATTTGGTTCATGAGGCATCTTTGACTTCTTCCAATCATGTTTCTGCCCCTTTATTATCCAAGAAAAATTACAATTTTTCCCGTTATCTGAAAGCGTGTTCTTATCTTAGCAATATGACACTTAGATCATCAATTTACATTCAGTAGTTTTCATTTTAGAGGCAGTTATGCAAGGCAGTACACTTCAGGTTTTGTAGCAGTGAATCGGTAATGAGGCGTCCTATTTGTGGGGTCCCATTGAAATTACACTAAACTGGCGCATGGTTCACTAAATTTATCATTTTTTTCCCCTTCATTATCCAAGAAAAATTATTATATTTCCCATTCATCTGATAGTATGTTCTTTTCTGAGCAATATAACACTTAAATTGTCAGTTTTCATTCATCAGTTTTAATGTTAGATGCAATTTTGCCAAGCAGTGCACTTCAGCTTTTCTAGCGGTGAAGCAGTATTGTGGAGTCGTATTGATGGTGTCAGATTTCAATTACACTTAAACAGGTGTGTGCATTAAAAATTTACATTGGTTCACAAAAAGCAGCCCTAAAATGGAAAGTACACTGTACCCAACCAAAATAGATGATCTTGGTGTGATTCTACTCATGAAAAATAGTTCGTCAGATGAACCAAATAAATATGAGCAATCAATTTGGGAAATAACAATAAATGTAACACTACCATTTTTCTGTGCCACATTGTATATCATGTAGCTAATGTGTCTTCTTTCTTTATCTATTTATTTATTTCTGCCCAGATATTAGCCACCTCAGTTTATAAGCTGCACAATATAATTGCGGGACACAAATCAGGCAGCACACAATATCGCACTGAGATGACACAGAGATTTATCAGGGGGTATCCGGGCAGGATTCACACTCATGCACTTTCATTTTCTACTTGTTTTCTGTTTACTGTAATCTTGAAAAGATTTTGGTGTAAAAATTACCTTATGATATGATGATGTGATAAAGTCATCAAAAGTTGTAAATTTCAATTCAGGTATTGCTTATAAGGTGTGGTTATGCTATCTTTGTTTTTTTGTGGTTTCACAGGCAGGGATAAAACTAAGATTTGAAAAACATGTTTTTTTCTCGCCATCTGAACTTCTGAAGTGATGCAAGATTTATGTCAAAACCAACAAATGAAATAAAAATTAACAGATTATTTAAGTAGTGATTTCAGAAGGCACTGTGTTTAGGGGTTAGTTTAATCATGTCATTGTGTGTTTGTAGCATTACTAGACCAAATTTTATCATTTCTTTCTGACAAAAAGATTTATTTTACCAAAAAAAAAATTGTAATAATGTAACATTTTGTGACAAATTGACAAAGTGATTACACCAGACACATAAGATGTGTAGTTCTAGTGTAAGTATATATGTATGTATAAAGTAAAGTGAATATTGGAATATGATTGACAGCAAAAAAATAAAATAAAGTAAAAATTCTTGCTACCGACAATATGGCATTCAACAGTAGAGGGCGCACTTGTCCAAGAGAACTTGACACCAACAAACTTCCGGATTTATATGTAACATGGGTTGAGAATTTAAAGTCCCATAAAAAAAGATTGGTTTACAATTTGTGGTGTATATACCCAACAAATTTTGATGCTGCCTGTAAAGGTTACATGAAATCGCAAAGCAAATTTATGACATCTGACCTTCTTTCGTACAATTGTGAATTTTACAGACGTCCCCGTGTAATGTCTATGGAAGCTAGAATAAGTTGGTCACACCTGTCGAACCAACGTGCGACCTGTGCATATATGTTCACTGACGATAGCGCCCTCTATTGCTGAACATCCTATATTGTCAATAGGGAGAATTGATGAGAAGGTATGTCGGGTCAAGGTGTGTCTTGACTACATGTAGTAAGTAGAGCTGCAGGCAAGATTAGATGTTCGAAAGCTTGAGCTTAGTAAACTTTCTGTGACCAACATGGAGACCTGTTTAAAGGCAGGGAATCTCATTTGCACCCCTCCCTCACCACAGCATAATGTCATTCATGACCTTGGGCTATTTATGAAGGATGTGTGTGTGTGAAATCTGAAGATCAGTATTTTCTTAACAAATCAATTGACCTCGCATCCAGTTTACAGTCACATACAGTCAAGAATCAAGTTTAAATTTCAGGTTGATTTCTATTATCCAGTATTTTAATAATTAGTTACTTGAAATCAAAGAAAAACAAAATGCTGTGGAAATCATGAGACTGCATCATGCTTTGGGAACTGATAAGTTTTCATTTTCAGACATTATTTTTAAGATTACATTTGCATTGTTAAACTATGGTGGTGGGAATGCATTTCAATGTAAATTTATTGTAAGTTAAATTATTAATATCAGCTTTGTGAGAAGTGATGTAAACTTTAGCCAAATTTCTGAAATCTACTCATAGGTTTGCAGTTTTTAGATACTTTGCAACATACAAAGGTAAAAGATTTGGATTCATGGATACTGTAAAACAAGCTTTCGCGACATGAAACTTTTGTAAAGCGGACAAGACGGCCATTTTGCATGCCTGAAACTTTTGCCAATCACCAACAAAGTCGTATATTGGCAAACTTTTGTGAATCTCGATTCACAAAATTCACGAAAGATAAATGCTCGCAAAAATTTCTGATTTTACAATTATGTCTCTAACTGTTCATGTTTTGACAACTTTAAACAATATGTTAGTGTATGGAGGAATAAGAGTTGATGGTAGAAATATTGTCATGTGCTGATACTGATGGCATGAAACTTGAGAATAGACAATTCACTTTTTTTCATCAGATTTTGTAGACAGATATTTTACAACTTCTTTGATAATAGCACTGGTTGGTAGTTAATTGTGCAGTGATGCATTATTTCTAGAAACATTTCTTTGTGTATTTACTGATTATTGTATGTCAATATCTATGTGTCTGGTGTACTCCAATTTTTGCCTGCTGTTCTCAGCAATAAATTTCTGGATTTTACAGAAAATAATGGAGATACATTAGTCATCGTTTTTGTGGGTGTTGATGGATGGTGTTATAAAATTCCCAATTTTGTTTTTGATACATGATCAATGTATGGAAGATACCCATTCACTTCATACTCCATATACATGTAGTCATAAAATGTCCTAGATTTTTAACTCTTAATGTGCCGAAGTTGTAGATCTGCACCACATAATACACATAAAGTCCATAGAGGTTTAAATCCTCTGGCACGTTAAGAGTTAATGTCTCATATTTCTTTTCGTAGAAAATTGTCCTCTTATGATTGGTGTGTGTGTGTGTGTCTGTGTGTAACGGGTGTATGTGCTTAAAGGTTAGTGACATGATTGGTAACACTTGAAAATGCCTCAAGAACCAAATGACTTAAAATATATACCAACTATACACTAGCAGGAGTGGATCAACCACCTGGGAGGATTTGTCTGTAATTTGTTGTCTCGCCTGCATAGCGGAGCGAGACATCGGTATCACTATTTCCGGCGTCGGCGTAGACGTCGGCGTAGGCGTCGGCGTCGTCAACAATTTTGTTGTACACCCAATGGCCCGTATTCTGAAGTCAAGTTTAAATTTAAACCCGAGTCTAACTGTAGTTTAAATATCCGATGTCGAGTCTAACTATCCGAATTCCTAACATTGCGTTTCTGAACTCTGGTTTAAGTTAGACTCGAGTCTAAGTCGGGTTTAACTGCATGTATATTTTAGACTGGGTGTACACCTAGTTTAAGTCTGGTTTAACTTACTTTCAAAATGGCAATTGTGCCTTCATGGCGACATTTAAGACATCTAAATGCAACAGTTATTGCACTCAGGCCGTCTCAGAAAAATTCCACACTGCGCGTCGCATTTCGTTGGCATGCATACGAGTAGCTTGCCGTTCGTCGGCCTACTGCTAAGTGTTACTGGGCAGTCGTTGTTACACAGGTGCGAAAGCCCGTGCGAAAGTGCAATTACCGCCACTACTATCGACAAAATTACTTAAATTTATTCAGATCATATTTATAATGAAGGTTCAAAGTACAATCTGAACCAACAAACCAGTACTTAAAATAAAATCTTTGCGTGCTAAATTGGGTACAAATCTCAGCATTTTCCCATTAATGCCCACTGCACACGTCGTCCACTAGCAGCAGTCATAACACACTGACACTCTCACCCGCACCGCGCGAGGCTAGCGCTATAATGGCACAAATATAATAGTAATTATATGAAAGGACGTTAAACTCACTCTGTGATCAGAAAGACATATCGAGGAGTCTTGTTTCTTCTCCTAGTCTTCCTTAATTAATAAGTCAGGTGTCTGGATTTTATTGTTTATACGGAATTTCTAAACTTTCTTGCTAGTTTTCTTGAGTGTCTGCTCAGGCTGATTTGCACACGACGGAATCCGGATATTTTGTGCGCGTATTGAATGCGCGCTGCATTATTTTGCTGCATGTTTGGTAAAATATTCTTAATTCAAGACATTCAACTTTTGTAAACGTTGTGAGGACTTACCTAATTTTGATTTACAAAAGCAAATTACATTCTGCTATGTTGTTATTCATTAAATATTGTTAAAAAAATTCAGTTATATAAAATAGTGAGAGTCAGGCAATATTTTCATAATTTTACTACAAAACAATTGAAGAAACAACTAATATGCATCTAGCTCTACGATCACAATCGATAGCCAAAAATTTAAACCTCGGTCTTAACTAACGCGACTTCAGAAACAGAAATGGAGTAAAACCCGACTTAGACGGAGTTCGGGTTTAACTGTGGTTTAAACTAAACTCGAGTCTAAATTTAGACTGAAGTATTTAAACCCGACTTCAGAATACGGGCACTAACTTTCTATAGCTTTGAGAGTAGGCGTCACAAATTCATACAGAGGGTCCATCTCTTGAAGGCACAGGTCAAGTTTGAATATGAGTCCGAATTTGAATAAGGTCAAAGGTCAAAGGTCAATGAACTTTTCCATGGACTGGCACTGTGCTATGTTGTACACACAATAACTTTATACCTTCGATGTAGGATTGCCAAAATTCATACAAGAGGTCCATCTCTTGACGGTGCAGAGTCAAGTTCGTATGTGAGTTGAATTTGGATTAAGGTCAAAGGTCAATGAACTTTCCCTGACTGGCACTGTGCTAGTTAGTCATATAGCATAGTTTTGACATGCAGTCTCTTTATGATTGCGATATGCAGGCGAGACAACCGCTTGGCGTTTGCTTGTTTACTTAAAGATTGTGTCAGGGATCGTGCAAGTCCATTACTTCCCTTCATTATTATACAAATAATTGCACATTAGCGACAGTCGTTAGTAAAAACTATTGACCGCGAGGTAACTTTCGAAAAATCTGAAACACACAAGGCCGAAGGCCGAGTGTGTTTTGATTTTTAGAAAGTTACGAGGGTCAATAGTTTTACTAACGACGAACGCGTAATGTGCATTAGTTTATTTTATAAAATGGTTTCAAAAATCTGAGCGGGCATTAGTAAAAACTAATGACCACTCGCATAACACACAGGATCAACATGACCATTTTATAACAATACCTAACGGTAGTTTAGTACTTACAAATGGTGTGTTGAAAGTCTGAGATCCATACGTCATGAATTTGTTGTTTTATGAGAAAAACTAATAATGACATGTTACCAGAATGTTGTTCTTTCTGTGAGTTTCAATTTTGCTCAAACTGTGAATCGCGGCTAGTGTGCACCGTAGCAAGACCAGCGCAGCCCTCTGATTGGTTAACGGCTATCCCCTGCGCGACCTTTGACTAACGGCTGATCGGACCATTTTGGAACGGCACGTGCATGTTTGACGTCGCGGATTTGCTTCCGAGCAATTTGAAAAAGGATGAAGTTTAACCGTCCAGATTTTCACCAAAACTCAATATTTTACCCCAAGTCTCTATGAGGTGTGTTGATTTATATTAATCTTCACATTGGATATGATTTCAGCTGATTTGATTCATATAGATGTTTTTTGACGTGCAAATCAATGACACAATCTTTAAGGAGAATCAAGCATAAACATACGAGTATCTTAATTTTTACTGGGGACGATAAAAATAAGCTCCATAGAGAGCCACACAGCAGGTTTCCGTGGTACGAGTGATATCAATGTTTACTTTAGAATGAGTCAACGTTTGACTACAAGATTTTCACAGCAGAATCCTTGCATAGTTCACTTGATTCTAGAGCAGTTTCAGCCCAAGTTGAGGACTACCCCCAATCATGTCATTTACCTTTAATCTGCACAAGTGTGTAAATTGAATAGCCATGCAGATATGAATCAAAATCCGCTGTGAAATGTAGAAGTAGCATTTATTGTTAATTTTTAACAAATTTACATAATTTGCATGATTAATGGAATTCAGTTTTGGAAGCTCCCCATAACACCTAAAAGAGCCCCAAAGGGGGGGGGGGGGGGGCACAATGTGCCCCCTTCAAATTTTTCTTCGCCACTTTCATAATTGACGGAATTTGATCAAACTTGGTGACTTTTCCTAGAATATTATGCCGAACATTTTGGTGTATAGTTTAGAGTTACCTGGGAAATTGTGTTGCTATGGCAACCACATTTTGAAGGTCGTGTGTGTCATTTTTTGATGTTTCAGTGTTTTTTCACTACACAGAAGAGTTGTCACTTGTTTTTCATATCTGTAGGCTCAAATATTACGTTTCATCTATTAAAGAACATATCCAATACATTCCTTTTGTTTTTCTTTATTTTTTAAAGGAAAAATGGTGCCAAAACAATAAAAACAATAAAAATTATTGAAAATTCACTTTTTATTATTTTATTTCCAAATTAAATTATTAAATTATACAAGATTTGATGTATTAAAGTGTACTTCCACCAAAAAGGTGTACCAGAATGATAAAAAATTGCATTTATTCATGTTATTTTAACTCTTTGGTACAACCAACAGTGCATTATAATTCATGTATATGCGCATTACATTATCCCTGTATGTATTTCAGCACAAAATATGACCCTAAACAGTCAAAGTTTTCTCAAAATACTCATTTTCTATCTAAACATATGTGATTTTGTATAATTATTAATAAATCAATCACTTGTGAATGCATACATGGGATATTGAAGACAAAACCTAGAAATATCGAACAAAATCCATTTTTCTATGTATTTCATTATATTATGGTAAATAGTGCCCCCGTGTGGTGACCTTGAGAAATGTTGATGATAGCATTTTGTAGAGTTTGAGTTGTTTTATGTGTGTACCAAATTTGAGAGTGATTAGACAAAAAATAAACCAAAGAGAATCAAAACCCAGTATGCATCCAAGTAGCATATTTTAACATTTCGAGCACACACGGACATACATACACACATACATACACACACACACATACGGAGCCTGTTTCATACATGTAGTTCCTTCGCAAACTTTGTTCGCCATGGAGAAAAAATAATAATCCAAATTTGCTTCGCCCAAACATCTGATTTTTTATCGTCACTAACGCAATCTTACTACACACATTCTTCATCATCATTCTGGATGCATGGTACCTTGATTATATAAAAAATATATAAAAAATGCTATCCAGCTTTTATAATACATGTACAGTGTATAATTTATTGGGTTACCTTTTTTCCAGCAGAAAAAAAGATATACAAAGAGGAGCATAATATATTCTTTTTTCAAGTTTACATCATCCATTATTTTGAAGGTATATTCCAAGTTATATAATCCTTTTTGTAGATACAACGGCTAAGACATTACATGCTAAAATTTGCCGTGAACTGCTTGTAAAATACAAATCATACATGATATACAGTAAACTTCGCTTAAGTCGAATCACTGGGGACCACACAAATCACTTAGACCTAGACGATATTCGAGTTACAGTTTTGTATACAATTCCATGTTAGAGATAAAGGAAACATGTATAGGGAATTGGAGGCTGTCAAAAATGTACCAATGTATAGGAAAAATGAGAAAGGCAGAAACGGAATGAGAAATTGAAGACATCTTTAAGGTCATGCTGACAGGCAAAGATCAAAAGGTCAACCCATTAAGACCATCAAGAATGACAGTTATGGCCACTTTGGCCTAGGCGAATGATTTAACAGATTTTTGCTCCTTTTGGGACTTGAAAATATGTTCGAGATAGGCGAAATTTGATTTAAAAAATTTACTTACAAGAAAAACTACCTATTGAAAAAGCACAGAGCACATTGGGACTGTCAAAAATATTCGACATAGGTGATAAATTGACTTCTGCGATGTCGAGTTATGTGGAGTCATCTGTATTTCCTTCAATCTCTGGCATAATGGCTAAAACACTACATGCTAAAATTTGCCGTGAAACTGTAAAATACTGTACAGTGGGTCCCAGAAAAAAAATGTCTCTCTCATAGACCACAGAATAATTACCAAAATCAGCTTTTATACTCCATTAAGTTGTCAAATTTTGAAAGCCCAATTAATTTTGTAATTCCTGTGAAAACTTCAAAGGTGTTGCTTCATTGGTTTGAATGCACAGGCTCTTATGTAACAGCAGTGCTTTCCTGCCCATTCCAAGTTTGATAAAAAGAAAGACACATCACAGGCATATTTTACCTTATTCCATGCTTCACTGATATTGTCTCAATGACTGTTCATTCACTTTTTAAAATGAAAACTAATACAAGTTCTATTCCACTGGTTGTGTTTGCTTTCACAGAGGGTGTTGTACTTATGGTTTGTCCTTCCATGTCCAGCTTGTAACGTTTTATTGTTCTCCTGCACGTCTTTCCACCTGAATTACATTCAGGTTAATCAGGTCAATACAGTGATGTAGCACTGCAAACCTGGAATGGGCTGAAAAGTACTGCTGTTACATAAATAGATGGTGTATTCAAAACCAATGAAATTTTCACAAGAGATAGAAAATAAAATGGGCTTTCCAAATCTGAACACTAAATGTAGAAGGATACTTATTTTGGATTTAATTTAGCTGTCTATCAGAGGGACATTTTGGGGGGGACACGCTGTATAATTATGTTAAATATTTCGTGGTGGTTCTATTTTCGCGACTTACTGAACGCGAAAATTTTCACTTCCTGATATTCCTGTACAAAGTGAATGCAAATGCACTAAAATTGTGAAAATACACTCTCGCGAATTCCTCGTCTTGAAGCAAAATCATGAAAATATATGTGCGTGAAATATATGGCGTATACAGTATGACAAGGCCTTACACCTAAAAAGACTCGGGGGGGGGGGGTTAGGGAGGTGGAGATGCCGGCCTTTGTAAGTAAATTGCCTAAATTTATAATCTTATTAATTTAAATAAATGTATGCATTCATCTACAGGATATCACAGTTTAAAAACATACCAAATTTGATGCTTGTCACATGATTGATTCTCGCGTTTCGCAATACGTTGTACCACCAAAGGACAGTCCGGACAGGCTAGATTTACAACTTCCAGGTCGACATGCATCACTGAATTGAACTACAACATGTGCCATTAAACCCACGTTAGTCACCATCCACGGATAGTCGTCAATCTTTTTTTTTTCCAGCTTTGATGTATGTGAAAAGCACTGCGCTGCTTCGTATATGAAAACCATGACAGAAATATTAGCATAAGCCACAAAAATATCACTGAAAATTAGCAAGATTCACATCGCAGAATGTATATGTAAACACACAGCAGTAGTGTACATGTACCTGGTAATCACTTCCTTGTCTAATTTTACGCAAGATGCAATGTGCCAAATAGCCCTGTTCGGTCTTCCACATGATGGTGCTACGTAATGGGAAATACAAGAATTATCTGGAGGGGAGTATCATGCATTCCCCCCTCCCCACCAGTCTTTATCTCTCCACAAAAACTATTTAAATTTATAAGTGTTAAAAAAGCACATACATTACCCATACAATTTGATTATTGCTTATATTTTTGGTATTTATCATGTCTGAAATTAACAAATATGGGGAAAACCCTGAGATGATCTCAACTTTATATCTGTACTTATATACAAATACACTGTACAACTCATGTTTTCAGTTCAAAATAGCTGAGATGCATGGCTTTGTATGTAATGACAATGACGTAAAATATGACATCCGACAATAATTGCACATCAAACAACGAATGCATGTTTCTAAAGGAGAAAATCTAGTAGTGACCTGTTTTACTGCACACAGTTTGCCATACACAATAGAAGAAACTGTTCTGGAATGGTTTATAATGATGATATTCTTTCAATGACATATTGACAGTGACAGCAGTATTTTTCATTTTCTGTTTCCACCATTATCACACATTACAGAGCTCTCACATGAGGTGTGACAAAAAAGAAACCAGACTGTGAAAGCCACGCCCACAACGCAGTGTCAATCGACCCACCACCCATGTCACTGTGTTGCCCAACATCTCATTAACATTCTGCTATATTGTTCACCTATCTCACTCGATCAGTGCCCCTTCCTTGAGCTGTTAAGTGGTACGCTCCAACTATGCCCCATCACGATACCAGAGGTTGCATAAACATGAAGCAGGGAATCGATCTGAAGTTCCTGGGTCAGTAGGGTGGGGGCCCAGCCGAAAATGCAATGTCGCGGGTGGGATCTTCTCTATAAGACTCATGGAGAAGCTCGAAGCACCAGTTCAGGCTGTTCAGCTCTTGCTTAACTGACCAGGAACTTCAGATTGATTCCCCGCTCCATGTTTGTGCAACCTCTAGTATCATGACGGGGCATAATTGAGGCATGCCACTGAACAGCCCGAGGAAGGGGCACAGCATGAGACAGGTGAACAACATTATAGCAGAATGTTGATGAGATGTTGGGCAACACAGAGACATGGGCGGAGGGTCGAATGAAATTGCGTCATGAGCGTGGCTGTCACAGTCTCGTTTCTTTTTTGTCACACCTCATATGTACAATTTTTGCCTTTCCATGTCATGGAGTGAGATACAGGCATCACTATTTCTGGTGTCAGCATGATCAACATTCATCTTGTACATGCAATAACTTTTTGTAGCTTTGAGGTAGGTTTGCCAAATACATACTAGAGGTATAAGGTGGTTCAAATATGACCAAGATCAAGGATCAAAAGGTTAATGAACTTTACATGAAGAGCACTGCACATTTCGTCGTTTGGCAAGTAAAAGGTCAATATGGCAATGTGTTATGCATTTAGGGCATTCAGACATGCTTTTTATATGCATTTCGAACTGAGTTTCGTACGAAGTACGTTTAAATTTCCCCGTCTGTATGCGAACGTACAAAGAAACTCAGTTCGAAACGTGTATAGCTATCCTGGCATTTAATCAGCGTTTCGTACGTACTTCGTACAACATTACGCGTATAACGGACGTATGAACGACCGGCTGTAGCAATACGTGTTTAACTGGGCGGGGCTTACGAATGTGACACTTCCAGTATATTATAGTCCATTTTCCTTCTTCATCCTTTCTCCTATTCTGTCTCTTTATATGTTATTTCTTTATTTTCTTCTCATTTCTATATACTCTTTTTCTTTTTCCTCATTAATTCCTTCTATCTTTCTTCTTTTCTTTCTTTCTATCTTTCTTTCTTCCTTTTTTCTTCTGTCTTTTATTCATCCATTTTTCATTCTTTCTTTTTCTCTTTTCTTCTTTTATTTGTCTGTCTTTCATTCATTCTTTTTCCTTTTCTTTCTATCTTTTGTTGTATCTTTCTATCTTTCGTTCTATCATTCTATCTTTATCGTTCTATCTTTCAATCTTTCTTTCCATATTTCTTTCCATCTTTCTATCTTTCTTTCCATCTTTCTTTTTATCTTTCGTTCTTTCTATCTTTCTTTCCATACTTCTTTCTTTCCATCTTTCTTTTTATCTTTCTATCTTTCTTTCCATCTTTCTTTCTATCTTTTGTTCTATCTTCCCATCTTTCTACTGTTATATCTTTCTTTCTATCTTTCTTTCCGTCTTTCTATCTTCATATCTTTCTTTCCGTCTTTCTTTCAATCTTTCTATCTTCCTTTCTATTTTTCTATCTTTCTGTTTATCTTTCTTTCTGTCTTTGCATCTTTCTTCCTATCTTTCTCTCTCTTTCTTTCTTTCTCATTCTTGCTTCTTTTCTTTCTTTCTTTCTTTGTAACCTCTTTCCTTCCTTCCTTCCTTCCTATGTTCCTTTTGCTTGATCTGTACCTTCATGGGTGGTCCTTATACGTGTATAAGCAATTGCAGAAACTACGTATGAACGTTGTATCAAGTTATACAGGTTTTGTACGATACACGTACGAAATGCGTATAAACTGCACGTTTGAACGCCCTACTTGCCATATTGCCCTTTTACTTGCCAAACGACGATTTATAATCCTCTTAAATATACAGGCAACTCCCGTTATAACAAATTCCTCAGGACTGGCAGTTTTCTTTCGTTGTATTGAAATTTCATTATAACAAAACAGTTAAAGTATATAAAGATATATATATGTAGATAATAATTTTCAGACCTAAATTTTCACTTCTTTGTAACAGGAATTTCATTATAACTGTGTTCATTATAACAAGAGTGTACTGTATCTAATAACATTTTATAGCTTTGATTATGAATGTCATATTCATACTAGAGGTAACTACATGTATCTTGAAGACTCAAGTATACTCTGAATATGGATCAAATTTGACCAAGGTCAGAGGTTAAAAGCTTGATAACTTTCCACGAAAGTACTGTGTCTGCCGTGTTTGCCGTGTCTACTTCTAAAAACAACATACCGTTGGTTATCTCGCAGAAGGGCCCTAGCATATATTCCCGGCAGAAGGGCCTAAACAACAAATTTTCTCTAATTTAAAGCCCAAGTTTAGTTTTGGGGATTTTTTGTTATGTAAAAGCTTTATGCCCCAAAGTCATAACCCTGCAATAATAGATTCTGAATGTCTTTAGTTTATTTTT